>BJBW01005278.1:13445-130278 GCA_004320125.1 Scolopax mira | reverse complement strand
GCAGTCATAATAATGTTGCAGCTATAGGGGAATTAATATTGTGTATACCTGAACCAGTATATGTGGGTTATGACATTGTGACCATTTTATCTGAAATGCCAAATCTTTATGAAATCTGAGTGATTCATCATAATCACAGTTCATTTTCTTCTGCGGACTCACCGAAATGTCAAGAGAAAGTTATAAATCTGAAATTTGAAATATGAGTATAGCTTTACATGGTAGCACTGATGATTTGTATATCAGTATAAATATCCACATGACATGATATGCAATATATGGACAGGAGTTAAAAACAAAACCCTGTTCTCAAATATTAAAAAAAAAATGGAAGCTTTCCTTTTCAAATCTCCTGAAGATGTCAGTTTCTAAAGAAACTAGGCTTTTATAAATATTTCTTGGTGCTAGTTTGCAAAAACAGCTCTCCAGCTGTAGCCCAAAACACTGTTATCTTCCTGATTTCCTGGACATATTTGTAGGAATTCTGCTATTTCTTCTTAAAAAATAAAAGTAGTGTGTAGTATAAGGATAGGAAAGAAAAATTACAATATTTTTATGATGTGTATAATGCAATAGAAGGATCATGCAGGTACATTGTTAAGGCTCCAGTACTAAAAAATACAGTATTTCTATTGTAGGACACTGCTGAATATCAAAGAGGAAATCCTGACCTTATCCAGCTAGTTAAAATCCATATTTTTTCCTGCAATAAGATTTATTTAACCCTTTTTGCTCAGTTATTTGTGACAGATTGCTTCTCAGGTCCCTGCAGGTTCTTCACTTTCTTCTTTTGAGTGGACAGCATCTACAGTTTAGGGCCAGTGGGTTTATCCTTCTTTCAGGTTTGGTAGTTAAGGAGGAAGGAGCTGCTGTATTCTCATATACTGTATTCATATTCCCATAGCTAATTCAATTTTTCAGCCCTTTGTACATACTGTAAAAATGATGTGCAAGTGTACCATTAATACTGGTTGGTACTTATGAACACATTGTGTATTAATCTCGTGAAAATCCCTGCAGTCTTGTCAAACTTTTTACCAGAGTTGTGAATCCCAAGAAAAGGGTAGTGAGAGTACTTGTGGCATGAGAGGCTCTCGGAATGAAACTAACTGGAGACAGAATTGGCTGGTCTATCTGCTCACAGGTGCCTTGAAGTGGCAATCCTTTTCCCCAGTATATCTTTTATCAATGGCAAGCCATTTGGTTGGTTAACATAATTTGTGAAAAAAAAAAAAAATAAAGAAAGAAAGAATTGAATGTCTTCAGATGGGTGAGTGAGTTGAATTGGGTCATGTATGCTAGGACTGACACAGAAGAGGAAAGAGAACCATGTGGCTTGAAGCAGGGGAGAAGGAAGAGGGAGGAAACTGTGCCTTCAGATTCTGCTTTTATGCTTTAGCTGTCCCATTTACTTCAGCAGGATTCCTCCTGTAAATACATATAAGAATTTTGCTGGTTTATCCTTGATAATGCCATCTAGCACTTCTACAGGCATGCTTATCTTAGTGGCAAAAAGTTACTGTAGTTACTAACACTAAATTTTTTTTTTTGTTACATTAAAAAATGAAATCTTATTATATAAACTCTTCCTACTACCCTTGCCTAATATACTGTTCATTTTTATCCCTGCCTCTGTTTGTTTCCCAGGGCATCTATGTCTTCCCAAGGAAGTCTTTCCAATGAGAAGTGGAGATTTCATATTTGGCCAGAATGGAATGAAGCAGATATCAATGCAGAAAAATGGGATGCTGGAAAAGCTGGAAAAGAGAAAGAAAAAAGTGGAAAAAGTCCCACTGCAGTAAGTTGTGTGACACACATATATTTATTTGCACTGCATTGTTTTGTACCCATGTTTAATATTTGTCACAACTTGAAAATAATTTGTTACTGATAAATATACTCCTTTCAATCATGTATTTTCAATAAGTTTATATAGTTCCCTACTGAACTAAAATAATAAACTAAAAATATTGTGCACTGTTGATTTTTGCTTTTTAAAAGAACTTTTGACATATGTGTGTACATTAATGTGTTCACATTAATAGTTAAAAAAAAAATGCAACCCCAAAATCTGTTTCATAACATAATTAAAACTGGGGATGTGTGAACCACGGCAGCACTTGCAAGCTAAAGAAAGGTGTATATCTCAATTTTTTTTCTAGTGTTTCTTTGCATTGTATGCACCATTCTCACCTGCCTCCTTTTTGTGGTTTATCTAGAGCTTAAGTGCTAAACTTCCCTGTTGCACCCTGTTATCAGGGTTGGATGTCTCTGAATGCAGAATATAAACTTGGTTAATACAGTTCTGTACGGTCCAGCCTACAAGGCTTCCTGTAAGCTTTCAGAAGGAAAAATATTCCTAACAGGTTCTTCTTTCCTCCCAAACTTCTCCTGCTTCCATAAGGTGCTTTGAATAATTTGTTGCAGATTGGTACGTTGAAAGAATTTGCACAATGAACGAAGAAAAAATGTGGGGAAAATACTGTTTCAGGGTTGTTGGTTTTGGTTTATTTTTTATGCTTTTGTCATATATTTTCTTTTGTCTTTCCTTGACCAGTAAATACCCAAAGGATTGCAGTTTTTCCTTCCCAGAAACCCTGTCTCTTGGTTAGTCTGTAGAAGATAAGTAGTGTACGCCATGGCCTGTGAAACGCACAGAAATCTGTAATATACCTAAAAGCTATTTAAAATTCCAGGCACAAATAGAAGAAATTGGTTACCATGTAACCGATCAGTTTCTCAGTCAGCATGAGCAGTATCAGAGGTATCTCCACATCCTATATTGTGCTATTATGTAAACAGATATCATATATCCTGACAACTTCTGTTCACATGGAGAATAAGTGTCACTTTGAAAATGGAAGTTTGAAAGTTACATGAGACTGTCTCTCTCTCTGAGAATCTCTAACTCATAATGCCATATAATTATAGCTCTCTTTGGTTTCTACAGCAGGTTTAAATGCATGGAGCCTGCTTTGTTTGTGTCTAAATATCGCTTTAGATATTTACTTTCATCCTTCAATTTAAAAAGCTTTAGAAGTGAGTGAGTTAGAAAAAGCATTTAGAAACAACTTCGTAAAAAAAGTGCCTGAATTAAAAACTTAAACAGTTTTTGGGGAGTTTTTTCTGAATGGTGGAAAAGAAAGGAAGAGCTAGTTAGACCATGCAGGACACAACCTTATCTGAACAATATAAATGGCTTTTGTGCTGAATCTTCAGTTTGGGCTTCACGCTCTTTGAGTTCAGAGTTATAGATACTATTAGTTCCTTTTTATACTATTTTCTCTGAAGTGAATTATCATGTGAACAATAATTTATTTTAAACGTTGTGGAAGATACAATATTGTAATTAATAAAAAGTGTTCCATTTTTGTTCATGCATATTCTGTGTAGCCTGGCTTTGAGGATCCTGAAGGGAAAATAGAATTGCCAGCATCCTTAAAAGTACATTCATGGAAACGTCCACATGAGTTTTTAACAAATAAGGTAAGAAACGAGGACATCATAATGAAAAAAATGCTACTCGCTTAACTATGTCACAAGTAGAGGAAAATTAGCAGAAGAAATTAGTTAACAGATAAAATCCATTCGACCACGGGTAGTCATCCTGTCTGAGCAACCACTGTGGACCGAGGAATAGGCGATGCAGACAGCTGACCTGTGCTGCTCACACAGCTTCTCCTTCAGGTCTATGTGGTGCCTCAGACAGCACATCATAAGGCAGGAGCACACAGCCCAGTGGTTAGACCACCACCTTCTTTTCTTTATCTAAGTGTGGCAGGAATTTATGTGAACAACTTTTCTGCTTTAAAGTAAAAATAAGAAAAGAGGTTTTTTCTTGTAAGAAAATCATGTTATAGCTCAAATCCTGTCATAGCTCAATAATAGCAAAATGAGGTAATCCTTTCTATAGATGGGATTTGCACAGAATGCTGCCTGTGGATCAGAAGCCTGTTTGATGCTGCACAACTAGGGGTTTCCAGTGTCTATAAGAACATAAGGTTATCTGTACTAACTCCTTTTTTTATAATTAGCTCTAATAATAGCATTTTAAGAGTGTGAGTGCCTTTCTGACAGGACTCATTATGGTCCAGCATCTACTGCTGTAAAACATGGTCACGTATCCTCCCAAGTCTGCTCTGCCTTGTTGATTGTGCTTTTTGACACCTGGACAGAGAGGAGTCTTCCTGTTCTGCTTTGAGTTCTTACAGTCTCACTAAAAAAAAACACAGTGTCATGGCAAAACAAGTTCCGTTTGTTCAAATTAAGGCTTCCCTTGAGCAGGTATCTGAAGTCAATTTCCTGAAACTGAAATGAGATAACTTTAAGTGAAATGTAGTAATTTTTTCACTTCAACTGTTATGTTTCTCCAGCCTGCATACAGAACACATCCACAGCATTGACAGTACTTGTCTGGAAGGCAACCATAACATTTTAAAATTTTGCAAAGCTCTTATTCAGTTTATTTTTAAAATTAATTGCAAAGAAAATAAACAGCCTACCGTTTCAAAGGTTAGCATGCTTCAGTGCTGTTGCTAATCTAAATTTTAAAATTTTTTTTGGTTCAGATGGAATGCTGAAGTTTTAAAACACTTTGCCCACCCTTCCAACTCTTTCAGGCTTGTCACTTTTGTTTTTCTCAGCTTGTCAGTTCCATTTTTTATTAACTAGATACTGAACAGGTCCAAGTTTAATTTTTAATATAGGAAGGAGAGGGGAGGTCAGAGGAGTAATTGACAAGACCAAAAGATTGGATGAGAAATGCTGCCAAAATGCATAAACTGAGTAGAGGTATCTGAAAGATGAGGGCAAGAGGGCTGTCAGCCCAGAAAGCCATGGAAACATGTATCTGTATTAAAAATAGCTTTAAAAATCTATCTTTAGAACACTATGAAGAAAGCCTGTGTTATCTTTAAGCCCTGATTAAAACGTTGATGCTTGTTTTGGTCCAGTGTATTTTGTATCAAGACACTATACTAGAAAGTTTATAAGTTGTTAAAAATAATGTAAGGGCAAGGAAATCTCAATGTGTGAGACAGTATTACAATCATGATTTAAATGAAGAACTGCAAATTTTATGAATAGATTGAGAGAATCTTGATTTGTTTATGTAATTATTTCAGTTGGTACTCTACAAATCTGGTAAAAACAACGATTTTTTAAAAAATTCTGAATATCTACATGTTAAGACATTTTTATTAAGACCTACTAAAGCAGCTACAAGATTTAGAAAATGGCAGCTTTTAGTTTGCAAATGTCTAATGAATGTTTCTGAAGTGTCTAACATTCGTATGTCACTGCTGTTAAACATTAATTTATTTTTTTCCAGATAATTTAGCTATGAACTTAACTAATTTGTTTTCTCCAAGGTTCCTGTGGTTGTCAAAAATGAAACTTCATTTGACCTTTTTTCAGCAAATGAGCATATATTTTGTAGTGAGGTAGGTAGAAATACATTTATGTGCCTTTATAAAAAAAAATTTTACATGAAAATAGAATGGTGGGAATAAAATGGCAAGACATAAAATGACACAAAATCATCTAGATTTGTGTAAATAACATTTATGTTTTTTTACAATTTGAAAAATTAAATCAACAATATTGAGATTTTTTCCAAACATGAATTTATTATTTTATTTAAAACATGCAGTCTATGAACTACAATAATTATTACTGAATAATATTTTCTTAAAATAAGAGCAAATAGAAGCTGTATTAAAGAGGATTTGTAATTTTCATTCAAACTTTTCTGAAGTCATGTTCTTAGTGTGCCTACATGTATGTTCAAATCTCTGTAACCAGCCAGTCTTTTCCTTCTCTCCAGATTTGAATAAACGTTTACTGAATTTCCAAATATCTGAGGAAAATATAAATGGTAGAATGAAGACATCTGAGTGTCTTACTGAATATTTTCTGTTCTGCTGAATATAATAATTTCTATTTCATTCAGTGCTTCAATGCAAATTTGAAATCCAGCATTAGAGAAACTGTATAGGAAGAAACCATCAGGAAATATATGATGTATATTCTGCTGTCCATGGAACTCTAATAAATTTTAGGGCAAGTTTCTTGTAGTAAAATCTTATTCCTGTTATATAAATCACTGTAGCAGTCTGTTAATACTTCTGAAACTCTAGTGTACATCAGAAATCTACATGTTAGAAAAACACGTGCACTAAAGCATAATTGGTTAAAGCGTCTATTTTAAATGTTATAAATTATTAAATAATTTTAATGATTTAGGATTGTTTTTTACTGACTACAAATAACAAGTATTAAAGCCAATATGAATCTTTAGCAGCTATATCTAGTAATAGCCAGTAAACAAGTGACACTTCACAAGTCCTGTAACATAATTTATTTTGAAATCCTTGTTTTCCTTTGGTAATTGATGAACAACATATTTTATATTGTGCCTTTATTTAGTTTCATGAAGTTTTGTGTTATTGTAGGTAGACACTATGATGATTATAAGAAAAGTTGTACCAATGAAATTAATTTTTGCCTGAAACTATAGCTATACTCTTATGTCACTTCTCTATTTAAAACAGCACCTTTGTTATTCTTCGATCATTATAATATAACTTGATTTCTTTTTTCTGAAAGATGTAATTAGAAAAATTTCAATTTTTTGTTTTTCTCCGTTTTTAGCTGATGAGATGGATTATAACTGAGATTCATGCAGTCTGGAGGTTATATAATGAAAAGGCCTTAATTAATGGACCATCCACACTTCTTTGGAAACCATGGGAACACATTTATGCGTTATGTAAAGCTACCAAGGGACACATGCCACTGTACAATAGCTATGGAAAATATGTAGTGAAACTTTATTGGATGGTGAGTGCTTCCTTCCAACTTTGACTGCTCTCCAAATATGTACATCATGGGACCAAAACACAAAGGGTGACACCTGGATTCTTTTCCAAAGTTTCAGCAGTGTTTAGACTTTATACTGTCGTGTGTTTTACTTGCGGCTCCTCCAGCTTAATAGAGGTTACAAAGGCATTGCGTTGAGCTTAGTTATAAATGGAAAAGAAGAATTCCAGTGGAGAACTTCTTAGTGGAATACAGAAAGTTCCAATAGCTAGAATCTGACTTTAGAAAATTTTAATACAAAATATGGTATAATTAATTAGAAAAAAATGCAATTAAATATTAAAAGAAATTTTTGAGGGAAATGGCATGTTCAGCATTACTTCATATCCTTAAAATGTGCTGAAGTAATAAAAAACCTGCTGATTTTGCTTTCTGGGAGAATATGTTATTAATATATATGCATGGAAAAAACCCTTATACAGTAAAATGGAACCACCAAAGACTGAAGGAATATAAGAGAAGAAGAGGAGAATCAAGAAAGAACAGCCTGGAGTGTTTTTGGTTTTGTGTTGGTTTTTTTTTTTGACCCAAGGTAAAAAAAAAAATTAAAAAATAGAGGTCTCTTGAGCAAATGTTCTCAGCCAATAGGAGACAGTCAAAGAGCAACAAAAAGTGTAAGAATGTAAATCTTTAACTTGGGGAGAAAGAGGTTTTGTGAGGGCTGTGTTTGTGACAGGTGCTGATGTGGTTAATGGAAGGATTTGGAAGATGTAATGTAACAGTCAATGTCAGAATATTCAAGGACAACACTCTTAAATGCATAACAGTATGAGACATAAAAATATACTAAATATACTGGAGGAAGAGAACATATGTATAATTTGATGAAGAGTGAAGAGATTTTGTTTTCCTAATAGTCTTTGTTGCAAGTCTCCAGTTTCCATTGTTCAAGATAATTAGCATTGCTTTATAAAAGGAGAGGGCACAAACTTCCCATCTCACAATGTTTTTAAAACATTTACTTTGAAGTAAAGGGACTTGCAACTCATCTGCAACAGATGATGCTTCTGGAGAGGAACACAGCAGGTCAGTGCCTCACTTGGCCTAGCTGGCCAAGCTTCACCTCAGACCTGTGGAGAGAGCCTCGCAGTTGCATGCATTGTGTCACTTAAAAACACCTTGACACAGAGTTCTTTCAGAAATCTCTACAGTTACAAATACAAAATAATTACTCAAACACTTCCATGATGCTTGGAAAATTGTTTATATTCTTTTCTATGCGAAAATATTTATTTTAGTAGTTATAGTATAAAAAATTCCTGTGAATAAAATTTAGGAGGGGTTTATTTAACTTCATCACCTTGTTAAATTGTTTATAAACCTGTCCATCTTTTGGAGTGAACATAAATGCAAACAAAGCTGGGGAGAGTTTTTGAATGGATGCAACTTTTGCACATTGCAGTTTGATATGTCTCCTAAGAGGGTGTAAAACCCTGAGCTTATTATTTTAAACCACTTCTACACCATATATTTAAGAAGAACTTACAGTTCTAATACAGTATTGATCAAATATGGTATTTTAAAAGTAAGTTTCATGCAGCTTGCTATTGGTACATATTAGCTAGCCAAAACTGAGGAAGAAATACGAAAGGAGTTAAACTGGAACAATCTCTTAACTTTCCTGTAAGAGGGAACACTTAACTGATTTACATGCCTGTGCTTTCCTCATCCCTTACTACTGCCTCCACATACAAAATAATTTATATTTGTATAGAGAATGTGAGTTTCATGAGTTTGAAAAAGCAAAAATATTGTTGTCCAGGTTCCTAAGCAGAGGACATTATTCTCTATGTGAATTTAATCCTGCAGAGGTTTTGTATTCATGTGATAAAAGACTGCATTTTAAAGCATCTGTCATGGCAGGTGAAGCAGCAGCAATGAATGCATGCACATGATAGACTACATATATGAGAGGAAATATATTTGGAAATAGCTGCAATTAGATTAATCTCTGTAATAAATAAGACAGAGCAGTAAAAAAAGTCTATGATGACTGTTTCCATACATCTCAGATATTATATGAGAAGTTCTTTTAAAGCCATCTGTAATGTAAATCAAATCATCTTAGAATTGGGTCCTTGGGAAAGCGTTAAAAATTCTCTTACACAAATGTTCTGTTTCCAACCCACAAACACAGTGTTTTCTTTCCCCCCACCTTCCCCAATTCCCACCTCCCATTTATAGGGGTGCTGGAGAAAGATCACTGTGGATGACACTATGCCTTTCAATGAAGAGGATAATTTGTTACTACCAGCTACAACCTGTGAAACTGAACTGTGGCCAATGTTGCTATCCAAAGCTATCATTAAGCTGGCAAATACTAGGTAAGTTTAGGCAGCTCACTTTTGTTTTTGTTTTGTGAAGTCACATGGAATTTGCAAAAAGTTGTTATAGTATACCTGGGAAATATATTTTGCTAAAAATTTTCTATTGACAAATAGATACTTTTCTGAAAGATGAAAATCAATAAAGCAGGGTCCCCTGTAGCTACGGAAGGCGTGTGCTGCCTTGTTAGATGTCTGTTTGTACAATTATGCACAAAAAAAAAACCTTTGCCAAGAAACTGGAGTGCCCTCACTGTTTGCTCTCTCTGTTTGCCATTATTCCTAAAAATGTTCACATGTGGTTTTCTGCCAAATGTAAATTTCCAAGAAGATTTAATGAAGTTTTAATTGTCAGCCTTAACTAGTATTGATTTAACCAGTACTGAAAGTAGAGTATCGTAAGCTACTTTTGATGCTTTAGATATAGTTCTGGTGTTGTGGGCTGTATGGTGATCCACTTCCCTAAAACTGACCTGGAAAGTAGAAGATGATCCATGGTGCAAATGATTGACAATTATGGCCATAGATTACTATGAGGGGAACAAGTGTTTAAATGACTAAAGTTCAGAAAAAAATTCAAAACTTTGATCTGGATAGTCAAACTTCCCTGTTCTGGTCATATCAGGTTATGTTTATTGAAAGAATGATCTAAAGTACTTCCAGATAGGCCAGGGACTTGGCTAGAGCTGTCCATTAAGAATCTACTTTTGCATGAATGTGTTTAAAATCCTGTGTTTCTCCAGAGCACAATGGCCTGATGCTGCCATCTTCAGCCTTGGTCTTCTAAGTGTCTACCGACAGAAATTTCTCCAGAGAGTAGAAGACCATCAGTTGGAAAGAGTAGAGTATAGTATCCTGGAAATACAGCCAACTTATGCATAATAACCTGAGAGCTAAAGTAGCTGTTCAGGAAATAGAAGTTTTAAATTCATATCCCCCTTCTAGTGTGAGGGATTTCAAACCCGCATCTCCAAACCCACCTCCACCTGCAAAAAGAGGCTTTACTGCGTACCAGTATACATAGTATGCTTGCTAACAATGTTGAAACCATGCTGTTGTACTGGAGGTAACACTAAAATAATAGGCGTAATGCAAAGGTGTAGAAGCAAATTTGACTTTCTATGCTAGTAGTCAGCAGTGGGTTGGAAAACTCCTAAAATTGCAAATAACAACTTGTTTTTCAGCACGCTGTTCTGTTTGTGTATGGTCTTGCTCCTACAGAAAGCAATGTGGACTTACAGACTTTGCTGTGAGTATAATGAATTTTGTATAATGTCTGCTTTTGTCTTAATAGTATAGATGTAACCAGAAAAAGAGAACTGGAGGAATTTACAGTTCTACAGACACTGACTGGATGGATACCAGAAGTTATTCCTCTTCAGTAAGTTCTTCTATTAAATAAATTGCATATTACATGTTTAATTCTGTAAGGCATCATGAAAAATAATGCTGAGCCCCAAAAGTCTTTCAGCATCAATTTTGAGAAGTATGTTATTTTTACTTCTGGCACTTGAGAAATGTGCCTTCAAAGAGCACAGTCTGATTGTGTTTTTCTTTGTAGGTCATACAGTTGCTTATCAAGCTATCATAATCTGATGCCTATTCTTTATAAAATTAATTTATTTTTAACTAATATTAAACACTGTGGTGAAAACAGGCTTAGAGAAACATATGTTTTATCTATTATACAGATACAAAATGTCCGCCACTAATAATAGTAACTATATTTGAATGTACTACAGAAAGCATAAACCATGAATTTGGAAGTAAGGAACTTCAGCTAGTGTGGTTTTTTTCACCTTTTAAATTTCAACAGTTGATAAATCTTTATTTCCAACATAATTTTATTGTTTTCTGTGTGTTTTAAGTGCATTTTGTGGTTCTAAAAAAGAGACATTCTAGTTTTCCAGCTTGTCGATCTTTTTACTGAAAGAATGACTGGCATACAGGCACTAAATGTTTAGATATTTTTTTTTAAATTACACTTTTTGGCCTTTTGATGTATACATTTTAATGAATACATAGATAAAAATAGTTTTGGTTTATATATGATTTATTTTGGTGTAATTGTTTATTTTTAACAGCATTTCAGTATTAACTAAGTTCAGTCAAAGGGTGTTTTAGCCCTTATTTCAGCAATTTTTATATCCCAATCTATCCTTGAAGTTTAAGTTTTTGATATATTTGTAGTAGTGTTTGTCTAGCCCAGGGACTTAGAAATCTAATGTGTACAGCACAGAGTCTTTGCAATATTAGCATAAGATTGCTTTAGGTCATTGTGCAATCAGTTTATTTTTTTTAAAGGTTGCTTTCAATTACCTTGCATGAAGCTTATTCATGGCCCCGAACAATTCATTCAGTTTTAGATTATTTCTGGAATGACTGTGTTTCTGTGAAGAATTAGTATGGCTGCAACTGTCACAGCATGTCTGAGAACTGTTGTAGCTGATGGAATCAGCGTAAGGGGCATGGATCTACCTGTGCTGAAACAGTTAGGAAAACCTAGTTTGGAAGTTGTTTTGAGGAGATTTTTAATGTACAGAGCCAGAATCAAGTTATACAGTGTAGTTGCAAGCTGGTCTGCAACTATCCCCTAAAAAGCTTTAGAAAGGATGCCTTATTTACACGCTTCAATAACCACCAGCTCTTTCTTTATGGATCTGTCCATAATCTGTTTCTTAACAAACTGGCTGATGCACAAAATCAGGCAAGTGTGTGTTACTTACCAAAATAACCCAGTAACTTTTTAAAGAGTTGGACTGTCAGTTGTTGTATAGTGATGTGTAAGTGAAAATCACCCTTTCTTTTCTGTATGTTTATATATAATTTTCATTGACGTATACATGTGTGTTTTGTTTAAAGGCCTGGATACTTGGACAAAGTCTGGGGCTTTTTGAAAGAGATTGTGCCAGAATTCACGTTGCCAGATAAGAAAATTCCAGAACCTGATATTCATCAGTCAGATACAAAACCTGAAAAGCCCAAAGTTTTACATGTGAATAAGCATTCAGAGAAACCTGAGAAAGCAGATAAAATTGGCAAAGGTCTGTAATTTTAGCTAGTGTTATCTTTGTAGGCCAAGCATAAATAAAGTTAATATAACTTTTGTCTTCGAATTTCTATGTCTTTATTACACCACATGCAAGTCTGTAGGTTTATTGTTGTTTCACTGAACATGTTGCAGTGGTGTAAATTTTAAAAAGTTTTGTTTTAACTAGAGATCTTATTAGAATCAGTAGTAGTCTCTTATTTTATGAAAACAGCTTCATTTTATGGCAGGGGTGTTCAGGTCTGTGTTACAGCCATTTCTCTAAAGACCAGTTCCTTGCAGAGGGATAAAAATGAGAGAGGTTACAGTTTCCCCAAAGGCAACACTACTCTGACTATCAATAAATTATGTAATTCATAATGGATGTTACAAAGTGTGATTACCTGCACAGGGTTCTGACAAGTACATTCTAATGGCTACCTCGATTTTTATTTATAGCAATTTTTCTATTTATGCTACTAGATATAGGTATTAATTTTCTTCAAGAACTGTTAATTCTATTTAAATTTAAATGAAAAAACTTAGGTTTAGAAACTTGTTATAAAGTATTATTTTTCAATGTTTATATTTAAGACTGAATTTTCTTAGTTGCTGTTTTTAACTTGAAGGCATGGATGCAATTTCACAACACTTCTAATGTCTTTGGAAGGAACAATTAATACACTAAAATTTCTAATTTTTCCTAGGTTTAAAAAAAAAAAAGTCTCTGTCTTCACCATTTGGAATTCCAAATACTAAGTCCTAGTATAAAAAGTGGTGTAAAAATATTAGAAAAGACCTGGCTGAGGGGGTATTCTCTCAGGAATTATTTTCATTTTATGACTCTCCTAGCAGAGTAGTAAATATTTCAGTGTTTGGAATGAAGACGTACAGGGATGAAGCCACTGGGAACAACACTGTCATTCATCAAAAAAGATTCTGTAATTTAGTCCCAGAAAACTTTGTAAATTTAACCCTGCCTGAGACTTAGCAATTCTATTAGTAATGGGAACAGCTAAGAATCAGGGAAGCATTATGTTACAATATAGCTCTGTAATCTCCAACTCTGAGGCTAAAAGCTCTGTTCAGGTGCTCTATTAATGTTTGCGTTTGTTTTTTTTTTAATTAGAAATGTATTTTCTTATAGTCTAAATTCCAAGGCTTGAAAGAAGGTTCTTGTGTGAAACTTTCTTCTTCCATGTCCATTGGGAACCTAGGCCTCATCTATGTTAGATTTATTTTTTGTACAGGAGCAAGGACATGAAGGACAGTGCCAGGAATTCAGGAAATACAAATATTATAGTAGTACATGAGAGTTGGGCATTAAATGGAAGGTGGAACCGAAGCCTTCCTAGCGCCTTCTCAGTAAATCTGCATTTTTATCTTAAGATTTTGGTTTGTTTTTTTTTTAACTGAATGGCATTAGTTCTTTCTTTTATCTCAACTCTCCTGACTTGGAATAGTTTGTGGTTGATATATTTTATCAGAGCACCTCTGCTACGAGGACAGGCTGAGCGAGCCGGGGTTGTTCAGCCTGGAGAAGANNTCACAAAGGCCGGCAATGACAGAACAAGGGCTAATGGCTTTAAACTGGAGAAGAGCAGATTTAGATTAGACATTAAGAATAAGTTCTTCCCATGGTGAGGGAAGGTGGAGCATGGTGTTGCTCAGGGAGGTGGTTGAGGCCCCTTCCCTGGAGACATTCAAGGTGAGGCTCAACAAGGCCCTGGGCAATCTGGTCTAGTTGGAGGTGTCCCTGTGACTGCAGGGGGGTTGGACTAGATGACCTTTGAAGGTACCTATGATTCTATTATTCTATTTTAAATTTATCTAAAATGTCATTAAAGCATTTATGCAGTATGAGAATTTATGTATGAAAGTTCATATCTGAAAAAGCAATAAAGATTAAATATTTTTTCTTAATTGAAAAAGCAGAGCAGAGAGAAGTTGGAAAGAAAAAAATCAGAGAAGGAGAAAAAGAAAGAAACAGGTTAACTCGTCAGTCTTTGCATGGGTTGTCAGAAGACCAACGTTCTCCTCACCTCTTAACTGAAAGTAAGTCATATTCATTTGAAGTTAAAAATAAATAGGCAATATACATGAAGTATAGGACTTTACTTTTGTTTGTTTTTGAAATTGTAGGGCAGTTAAATAAACTAAATTTTTTAAAAATTGCAGTTCTTTACAGGTCACATTACAGACTGAAGTAAATCTAACCTATTAAAATTGTATAGCTTATATTAACAATAGTACTGTAGTAATTTGTGTTTGATGTCAAAAGGTAAAGAAAGTCTATGCAGAATATTTCAAAGTTCCTGGCCAGTCATGTAGGACCAAGATTTGTTCTACTGTCAAACTGTCTTTCTTTATTAAAAACAAACAAACAGAGAAACAAACAAACCCCCTTCCTTTCTAATAAAGTATTTGATCAATATCTACTTTATTCAGTAAACTGTGATTGGAAAAAACAAGAATGCTGCTTTGTTGAAGAGCAGGGTGGGGAAGGCACCAGAAGTACTCATTAGAGTTCCCTCCATGATTTAATTGTTTAATAATATTTCTTTTCCTTTATCCTTGCAATACATTTTGATGAATTTATGTTTTGTATTTATACATTCATGATAGCATAAAAATTAAATAAATTAATAAGTAATTAAAATTTTTAGTTGTGTTTTTAAATTTATTTATATTTAATTTATTTATTATATTTATTTTTTTTAAAATACGGATTAAACAAACCACATGTAAATACTGATCAGTAAACTAATCAGTCAATAAAAAAATCTTTACTAGCATAAAGTACAGAAAATCTTCATAAATGTACATTAAGCTGATTTGCTTGTGCCATTGCTTATATTTGCATACATGTGACATTTCCATATCATGAACAAATGGAAATGTATTAACTGGAATATTATCTAATTGCAAATCAATGGGTTAGAATAGGCAGAGCATCTTTGTTTGGGGAAATAACTACAAATTAAAAATGTATAACAAGAATGAAATTCACTATGTAAATCAGATTCCTGCTTCTTGATTTAAACACTGATTAAAATTGGTGGTTTAAATAATCTTAATTTATATCAAATCAATATTGCTGTTTGTCATCAGCAAACATATTCATTTGAATCCCTACCTTATATACTACTAAAGGAGTTAAACAGCAGTAAATTTTAAAATGTATCACAGGAACGTATTTTGCTTTAATGGTAATAGTTGCAGAATAGAAAATGAGGCATTTCATGTGAATATAAGGGACATGATTAGTGCTCAAGCATGTTATGGGGAAAAGAAAGAAATGGTGAAGCAGAAAGATCAAAGCAATGAATTCTAGAAATTGTGCATGATGAGTGAAAAAGCATTAAAAATCGTCAGGCAGCGTTTCCATATGAAGAACTACATGACACTTTGATCTTTGTTCTGCTGTTTAAAGCACAGCTTATGCTGTTTTCTTAAAGTCGGTTAGTGGCCTGTGAAGAGGTTATTTAGAAAGATTATTATTTTGGAGCTAAAATATGATGGTCAGAGAACTTTTTATCCTGAGTCTGAACCAGAAAAGAGTTCTGAAAAACAGTAAGAGTTGGCTATCTGACTAATAGACCGAATAAGAATATGAATAGACATAAATATGGAGATTGCACAGTCAGAGACTGTAAGGTATGGAGCAAATTTAAGGTTATTAGACTGAAAGGAAGGGGAAAAAAAAAAAGGTAACTGCAATTTGAAATAATACTGAATTAGAAAGCATTTCTGAGGTGAGAATATAACCAGAAGAGAAAGCTTGCAGGCTTTATGAAACCGATGGTCTGCAGAGAGTGGCCCAGGACAGAATCATTGTTGTGAGTAAAGTAACATCTGAAACTAGGCCTAGGTTTAAAGTCAGACTCCAGAGGCAGTAGCTGTAAAAAGTTTCTGAATTGTTTTTAAGAATTTTATAACAGTGAATTTACTTACTACAACAGCTTTTTTTTTTCCCTTGTTGGTTTCTCTTTTGATTTTTTTTTTTTTTTTTTTAATGTGGCTTGAAAACTATTTCATTTCCTGCAACATAAAAGTGCTTATATTCCTACTGCAAGTTTTCACTCTACCTATTGAATGTGAGGACATTAAGGGATTTGTTCTTCTTTCTGTGGTAAATATGAATTATTTCTAAAGAAGAATTTAACTACTCTTGTTATCACTTACATTTTACTTCTAAAATGAAAATCCTTTTGTATCCATTGCGTTGTGTATTCACTGCATTATATATTCATTATCTTGTTTATTTTCATACGCATTGACATGCCAGTTACTGCTAAGTATTTTGAAAGTTCTCTTACGGGCTTTTGATATTGTGTAGGTTCCAACATTGTGGTGGATTGATGCTGTCTGACAGCAAAGCCTCCATCCAGTTACTTGCTCCCCAAGAGTGGGATGGGGTGGAGACTCAGATGGTCTGATCTTCTTGCCCACCCCCTTTATCCCACTCACTGGGCAGAAGAGTGAGAATCAGAAGCTTTAATGTTACGTGAGCTCAGCTTGGCAATACCTGACACCTTGGTGTGTTATCAACACGGTTTTGGTCACATATATTTGAGCACTGGAACAGGCTGCCCAGGGAGGTGGTGGAGTCTCCTTCTCTGGAGACGTTCAAAACCCACCTGGAGAAGTTCCTGTGCAACATGCTCTAGATAGACCTGCTCTGGCGGGCGGTTTGGACTAGATGATCTCCAGAGGTCCTTTCCAACCCCATGTGATTCTATGATCTAAACAGCACCATACAGGCTGCTGTGAAGAAAGTTAGGTGCATCCCAGCCAGACAAAATAAAAATATATAAATACAGTTCTGAATCGCTTGTGCACTCAGATCAATGCATGATGCACCCCTCAAATACAGCATGAGTTTCAGGATCCTTGAAGCATTGAACCTGTTTATCTATTCATCCTATTCTTTGAGTCCAGCAGAATAACGAGCCCTTCACCTGATGAGTCTGGGCTCTTCCTGAGAGCAACCAGCTCTTCTGTCCTGTGGCTTATCAGCCAGCCAGTCCTTGAGAAGCTTTTGTAGATGATTCATATGTTCCTGCTGATCTATTTTTTTGCACACAATCTGCACTTTTCCCCTCATCAGCCTTTTCTTCTAGCAGATATTTCTCCTTTCATAACTAGGGGGTCCATTTATTCCATAGAGTTTTTGTGATCATATGGTATGAGCTCCTTAGGTCTCTTGTTCCTATAAAGAGCCACTGCTCCGCTTCCTGTTTATGTTTCCAGAGTAATAATTTTCCTAATAATTTTTAAACTGCTGGAATGGAAAAGGAATACTATTCCACCGGAGAGGACACTAGCCAGGAATTTGGGAGTTTGTTCTACAAACCAGCCACTTATTTTTGCTAAGTCTCATTGTGCCTTGATACCGGTTTTGGAATTAGAGACAATAATGTTTTCTATGTCGCAGAAGTGTTGGGAGATTATTATTAATATTGTCACTATATTTAAAAATTTTTGAAGTCATACAAGCAGATCTGTAATGTTAACCATCAATCAATGAGATATATAACACATAACTGTGAAGTGCTTTCCATTTTCCATTTGTGTATTCAAAAGAGTTTTCACTTATAAGCGCGGACCAGAGCCTGATATTTTCTTCTGGTTTTTCAAATGCATATTATCATTCTGCAATATTTATGTCGATTTGGAAAAACACAAAAACACATAGGTCATTTTTCTGAAGACTAAAAGAATACCGTCCAGTCAGCAAAGCTAATCCATGTCTAATGCAAAGCAAGGATTAGCATATGAGCTGCAAACCTGATGAGAAGGCTATTGAAAGCCAACTGAAGCATTTTGGACAGCTAAAACTCAGCATCAGCTTGTTTGACAAATTAATATTTAAGAGAAACACTAAGATATAGTGAGAAAATTCTTTGTGAGTCTTCAAAACCTATGGTATTATTAAAAATAAAATACACTTAAGAATTATTAAAACCAACAATTTTCATTCATGGCCTTTCTTTGTAAGTGTCTGGATATATACATATTATGTGGATCAGTTCCAACGATACTTTCTTTTCTCCCATTTGTTCAGGTTGTGAAGTACTCACTCTCTGTAAATGAATTTGCAAAGCCGCAAATGTGAAACATAAGCAGCTATAAGGATTCAGAAATCTTTAACAAAGCACCTCAGAATTCTTACTGATGGATAATTGGCTTTAGTGGATCTAACTTTTATTGTGCCATATGTCATAACATTTTTCATCTAATAATACAGCTTTATCAAGTCTATTGGTTTTAACTAGTTTCCTCAGATGCTGAATTCACACTTATCAACAGTACACTTGGTGACAATTTGCATATATCCTCCTCATCTTTTGTACAGTGAAAAAGGACCATTTGCTATATTATTGTTAGAAGGTACTGATGTAACGTACAAAATATTTCTAGGATTGTAATAGTATTGTTAAAGTGAATATGGTGTGCCTGGTTAATCATTTGCATGCTCTAATAAATTGTTCATTACTGTCTATTGTCTGTCCTGCAGACGTTTTCTTTCACAGTCCATCTGGGCTGAGTATGACAGCTTTACATTCCACCTGGTATTTGATTAAATACTTTTATTTGAGAGGTAATTCTCACAAGGAAATTGTTCGGTGTGCCTTGAGGCATGTCCTGTTCTGTAATGTGTAGCACATCACAGCTACTACTGCTGTATTTCTAGCAGATCAGATTTATCAGTAGCAACTGAGATCAAACCTAGGTTATAGCCTTGCTTTAGAATAACTTGAAACCCACAGCTAACGCAAGAACTGTGGTTAACACTGGAATCACAAGCATGCAGTGAGAAATATTAAGTATCCACTGGAAAGTAACTCTGACTTACCATCAGCTTGTATTCAATTGAGAAGTTGTATTTAAGATGCAGATATATCTTACTGCTTTAAGACAAAAGCCTTGCGTACTTTCTAAATAAATGCATTTTAAAGTCTGAAAAATTGTATATTCAAGCCACTTGCTGGGAGATCTGTCTTTCCTTTTCCTTTCCCTTTTTCCTTTGTAGGCAGACAGCATTTTTTTTATTCCATTTCACCAAAAATACCTATTCTTAGAGCAACTTCCAGTCGAAGACTCATCAAACAGGGAAAAATTGAAAGGAATTATCCTATGTTTGAGGTGGAGCTGAAGAGAAAATGTTCTGCAGAAAAACAGGTGTTACAACCTGTGTACTAAAATCCTTTCTTCATGTGCTTTCTTAAATGACAAAAGGAAAATAGAGAGAAATAGATGTCCTTCTTTTTAAGCTGACTTTTAGGTCAAACCACAAACCTATATTTCTAGTATTATATTTTTTAGACTTTTAATTTGCCTAGAGCATGAGTGCATCTAGTCTGTCAGCTAGACAGACTTGGTTTCTCCCCACCATTCAGGAATTTGCAATGGCTTCTTTCTCAAATACAGGTATGAGATGGTTGCCTGTCTGCCTAGTACAACAGATTTCTAGGGGTAACAAAGTGAACGTGCCCCTGCTTTTATGCTGTACCTATGTCAGAATTACAGGAAAACAAGCTTCCATAAGGCATGTATGATAAGAACTATGGGGTCATCCCCTCACACTTTGTGAAGTCGCCATCATTATTTCCATTTTCCATCTCCTTGACAGAAGTAAGAGCAGTAACAGTGGATTACGCACACTTGGTTTCTCAGACTTATCTCAGTCTTCATATCCATTGGCAGGAGTGAAGAGAGCTCTGTTACTTGGTCATTTTGTTGGCAAGATTAAATATGGCTTTTACTGGTGAGAAGCCTTTAGTCAGTACTCACCAATCAGTATGTTTTTACTTCATCTACCCTAGTATTCTTAAATTTTGAAGAAAACCAAAAGAGCAATAGCAAGAGCTACCTCTGACCTGTTGCATTTCTACGTTATAGTTTCTGGTATTCATTTGTGTAAAATATGCATAACCCGTTGACAGTATAAGTAGGCAAGGATTAAAAACAACGTGTTTTTTCCATCTGTGGCTTCTCTTCTGAGTACTTTACGGTGCACTCTTATTTTCACATAAATAACAGTCAGACAAAGAAAAGAATAGTAAAAATAAGTCAGAGAAAGCAGAATAATTTAGGGTGAGGTACAACATTTCTTTACTTTTTACCCTCTGCTAAAGCATGTTATTGTTTTCTCCATAGAATGTTCCATAACAACCCAGCCAGAAATGGCCGTGTATGCTGCCTATACTCCACTCCATTTGTTCGAAGAGGATAGTTTTACATTAAGGCAAATGGTAAGATTCCACGCTCTCAGTATAGAGAAGCATTACATATTTTATTATTAGAATGTTTCATTTTGTAGTAACTACATTGTAATGAAGAGAATAAAACTGGTATGGTGAAACAGTCACCAGGTAATGATTATCAGTTAAGTTTGTATTTCAGTACTTCTGTATTGTGACCATGTATTTTCCTGCCACACCCCTGTTCATTTTTTTCAGTTTTATTCCACTTTTCTCTGAATCCCAGGAGCTGAAGCCTCCTGGGAGAAGCTAGATTTTGGACAAAAAAATGTATCGCGATGAGATACTTCTGAGTGGAAAGACATTATTTTAAGGGCTACTTGAAAAGCATGATTTTAAAATTTTTTTTCAGACTTCAATTAATGACTTCTCTGATATACGTTTTCTGGTATGTTGTTCTTTAAGAAATAGCATGTTTACCCATTTCTATCATTAGTGTTGTAACTGATGAAAGCAGCTGGAGACAGTATAGCATTTCATGCAGCTGGGGTGAAAACAATGCTTAACTTTTCACTTAGTCACTCACACTCTACAGAAAGCTAATTATAATGCCAGAACAGACTTCCTTGAGTTGATTATTAATTAGATTTAATTTTTGTTCATTTAAATCACATTTATCATAATGAGAACATTAAATTTTAAGCTACCTTCTCATAACGAAATTTCCAGAAATAGTTTGCAGGTGTTATGCTTTACTGCTCTTAATTCTTGCTCTATTTTCTTTTTTTTTATTTTTTTTTCTGTGGTTTTATGCTGCTTGGAAGACTAGCTCATTCTCTGTGATTTTATTTTGATTATATTAATTTTAGACAATACTGTCTCTTTGCTAATAATAAGTAATACTAGCCATCAAAAAGCAAAGTGGAAACAGTGACATAGGGTAAT
This sequence comes from Scolopax mira, assembly GCA_004320125.1. NCBI lineage: Eukaryota > Metazoa > Chordata > Aves > Charadriiformes > Scolopacidae > Scolopax > Scolopax mira. The sequence continues at coordinate 108,895 of BJBW01005278.1, read as the reverse complement.
ATCATTTCTGCCACCTGAGGCCTTAAGTCTCAAACTTGGCTTCAGACCATTAGGGTCTAGAGATTACTGAAAAAGAGGCATGGCAAGCCAAATAGGATGAGGCAATGAATCTATATGTCTAAAAAAGTATTTTGGTAAAGACTGATAGAAAAAGTTGACAGAAATTAAATATAGAAGCGTAGTGGATTTCTTGTGGGCCTCAGTTAAAAAAGCCCATTTTCAAGCTTTTAGGGGCTAAGAAATACTACATCAATAGAAAAAAATAAAGTATGGAAGAGTGGGTTCATTGCTGGGGATAAGAGTTGCTCCCTAAATTTGGAAGAAATATTGTCATTGGCTGAAGTTGTGCCAGAATTTCCCTCCAGAATTTTTGCAGTATCCCTTTTTTGCTTCACTTTTCTACTGTGTATGTTCTTGGATTGACGTGGCTTGAATTTAATTGTCCTAAGTTTGCTGAAATAAAATGAACAAAATAAATAGTTGACTTATTCAAGTGTGTTTTCTACTCAGCAGATAACAAGTTCTCCTTTATGGCACCTAGCTGGTCCTCTTCAAAATCCTTTATAATCTCAGAGGTTTTAATTTGCATTTTTAACTTGTTTGAATATCTATTAACCCAGTCACCACTCCTGTAATATATCGTTATAAATTCAGAGATGTTATCAAATGAGGCTGATATATTGCTTGTGTACTTTAATGTGTTTAATTTGATCATCTCCCTTTAAATAACCACAACTACATTCTTTGCAGTTTGTAATTATAGAACCTCAGAAACATTTGACAATGAGCAGGAGCAATCAGAGACTTGCTGATGAACATGTTAAAGAAATAAGTTATGGCTGATTTATTTAGCAACCAAAGGAAGATGTATTTTTAAAATCAAAGGCATGTACAAACCTTGTAACAGAATTTTCAGAAGTGAAAAATATTAAGTTCTGGCGTATTATTATTTTAATGGGAAGAGCACCACTCAATGACCACATATAAAATTACTCTTTAGTCTATTGCTTTAATGTATGGGTCAACTGTAGTGCCTTTAATCTGGTTTCTAAATTACCCAGCAGACAAAAATCTTAACTTTAATGATGTATTGGTTCAAAGGCATATTACATTATGGAGATTTCACAAGTTATCTAAAAGACCAGTTGCTTTTAGAATTCTGCCACTTTATAAATTCAGCATGAAGTAAGGACTTTTTATCAGAAAAATTATTTTTAAATGTTTATTTAAAACAACATATTGTCACTGTTATGTTTGAACATCTTAACTCTGCTTCACTTAATTTTTTCTGTAGCACCTAAAAGAATATAGTTATATAAATAAGTTGAAAGAAGTGATAAATCTGTTATGAAAAGTAAAATCTATTGAAACACTTCTAAGTATTCAATTATACTACTTCTGCTGAAAATCAAATCCTAATTAGAATGTTTTTGGATAGCCTTGTCAGGTGAATGATTTTTTGTTTCATTTGTTATCCAAGCTTTTAGATGCTTTTTTGTGAATGCTGGTTTTTTTTGGGAGAGATATGAGATATGACCCCAGTGAGTGAGATAATCTTTCTGTGTTTCATAGTCTGAATCTTCAGAGAAGCTGAGGCAAAATGGGCTTTCCCACGTACATAGCCATCCTGTCCTGATTACTAGAATTAGGTCCTGTCCTCTGGTAGCACCACCACAACCACCACCAGTTCCTGCTTGGAAGCTTTTCCGTCAGAAAAAGGAGACTGTTGTGACATCTGAACCTCAAGGTTTGTCTACTCAAACCCCCAAAATACATTTTTAATTACATTTTAATTCTCATAAATATTTTTTGAGCCCTCCTTATCATCTCTTAGCTTAATTTACTTAGAAATTTCCTAGGGATTACTCTTTCTTTCTCCTTTTTTTTTTTTTTTTTTTTTTTTGTGTGTGTTGCCAAATTTATGCTACTTCCCCTTAGCCCCATTATGTCTTAAATGCTTTCAGAAGTGTGTTAATTTATCTCTGAGAAAGCACTCTACTCTACTGGAGAAAATGAGGAGGGAATGTTATCAAAGCAACACAGCAGCTCTCTCATGCAAAGCCATGAAAGCTTCTGAACACCTTTTAAACTTCTGAAGTATGTGACTAGTCCTGCTGCAACAGATCATAGTTTTAGGCGTAAACTTATTCTAGGGTTTGTCTATACCGGGTAATGGAGTTAAATGTGTGATATAAGACAGCTCGAATATGAAAGCATTACAGTCATGCTAGCCAGATATATTGGGGTCAGAAACAGAGGAAATCAGCAAAGGCAGAATGCGCTGCCATAGTTGTTCTGAGCTACCTTGGATAACCTTGCATACAGGTTAAGAACATTTTTAATACCTTGCAGGCTGAGAATCAGTGTGTTAATTTTTTCATGATATGCCAGTAAAGCCACCCCTGATTGTACTCTTGCATTCAAGTGTATACAATGATACTTGGAGAATAGAATTATTCAGGGGTGATGAATCCACTATGGAAATAATTTGTCAAAATTGTAGTATTATATATTCCCTATTAATATATATTTAACAAGTTGTTGCTTTTTTTCCAGAGCCTGTGGTAAAGAAACCTGAAGAATATATTGAGATTGCTAGCCTATTTTTGAATTACAAATTGAATCATATCACAATACCCACAGACATGTAAGTATTCAATGTGGTTTCAGCCCTAACATCCTCTCGTTGGTCCATTTCACTGTGAAAGCACAATGGTTTATATTTACTTGTGTCACAGGGCAAAGCTGCTCAATTCACGTAGTTTAAAACACATCAGGATAAGAGCACTTTCTTGTTCTATAGATGTCAGACAATTAATTGGCAATGAGTGAATTGTACATTTAGGATCAATATCAGCAGTGTGATAGGTAAACCACTATAAGAGATGCTTACAAAGCATTAATAAACACCTACAAACTTCTGAACAACTTTCTGTAACTAATCCCAAGAATTTCTAATCATGCACACAGAGAAATACACACCTTCTCTTTGGGGAGTACAGGTTCTTCTAGTTCCATACATCTCCTGTTGGAGATACAAGATGAGGTGCTCTGAGCTTTATATGCTGTTCCTACAATCTGCTGATCTACACAGTGGTAGCCAACCAGGAGATGGACATGCACACTGCAGAGACGGGTGGATCCCAACTTGTCACATCCAGTACGGACACTCCCCGATTTGGATGCACATTTCTCAGGGCATCTGACATTGAAGGGCAGGGATTTGCATTTGTCAGGCAAAACCACGTTACCGGTTTCTCTCATTGAGGCCAAAGAGATAGAATATTCAATAGATTACTTCCACCAGAGATGTGAATATTCCCTGGTATCTTTCAATTTTTTTTTCCTTCAAACTACCAGTCTTTTGTATGTATCACATTGCAAAAAAGTAATTTGCTTATTTGGCCAATTACTGATAAACTAGTAATTTGGCAGTTACTAAACATTGTTAATAAACATTAACTGTTGATCCATGAATACAGCAACAATAGAGTAACTATGACTGGAGCAGGCTGTTCTCTGTTCATTACAACTGTTACAAGAAGCCTGAGAGTACAGGTGAAGCAGCTCACGCTCATAACATGACTTGATATAAATGTCTTGTGTTAAAGACTGTTTAGAAGTCCTATAAACCCTTGAAAACCAGGGTATTTAAACAAGGTCTGTTAAAGAAGAAGTTTCAGAAATTGATGTGAAGTAGTGAATACACTACTTCAATTAAATGTTCAGCATTTTACTTGCTCCCTGACAAGAAAAGGAGGATTAATATTAAATGCATCAGGGTCTTGTTGTTTTACTGTGACCCATTGCATAGTAAATTACCAGCAGGTTCAGTTTATGATGTGACCGTTTGGTAGACCACTGCTAGAATTATTGTCTCCTCTTTTTTATTCTGACTGAACTCCTGACAGAGGAAGCATTTAATGTGTCACATACCAAATGTATCACGTACCAAAGCAAGTACCAAAATGTTTATGGTATTTTGGAGGATATTTCTTTCCTGGAACCTGAGTCCAAAAATAATTTGTAAGTTGTTCAAGGTGTGTGTGTTTTTTTAAGGTGTCTACACCTTTTGTTATGTACATCTCTAAGTAAACTGAATAAATTACATACTTGACAGGACATTACATGACTTACATTACATGGAAGAAATGACCTTGGAATATTTTGGAAATATCATTGTTTCGCTGATACAATTGTGTTTTAGTTAAAATGCATTACATTTCTTATTGTTTCTTTTCAAAAAGGAGTAGAAATACATAAAAATGTTCTAAGTGATATCTATTAATAGGTTACTAAAAGACTGAGCAAATAGTAATTAAGATGTTGCAGTATTTGCATGTTAGCATATTTTATATTGTTGTTGGTTGTTTTTTTTTTTAATTTAATAGATTGTTTCATGGTCAACTTACCCCATTTTGTCAAGGACAGTTTATTTAATGTGCTAAGTTTCCATGACAATCAGCTAATTTAATCTCTTGTGATTTAATTAACAGGTAGTCACCAAAAATATACAGCAAGTATTAGTATTTCATTAAAGTAACATATCTGCTTAAATAAGATAAGGGACTTAGATACACAATTGGGACTGAAACTGTTTTTAATCTCTTGCTTTTATTGTCATAAAATATTTTGAAACACTCAAAGGGAAGATAATTGTGACTGCATTACTGCTAAAGATCTCTATATGTCATTATCTCAGCCCTTAAAAAGGGGGTTAGATAACACATGCTTACGTTTTATTTTGTCCTTTATTGCTGCAGTAACACAAATAGATATTTAGGTCTAATTGGCATGTGTGTGACATTGTTTTGATCTTGTTCTCCTAGTTCTATTCACAAGCACAGTTATTTATATGTCCATCAGTTTTAACTTGTGCTTTCACTTAAGTCAGCAACAAAGCCACCTTTACCTATAGCCAGAACAGGTCTTGCACAGGTTTCCTTGGTTATCAAGTGTTTTAGCTGTCTGGTAGCTATGGAGACCCATTTTGAGGGAAAAAGACAAAAAACTATTATGACACTAAACACTTTTTTTTTCCCTACCTCTCTTTAAGTAAGTTCACATATAATTATTTTTTTCTGTATTTAGGGGTCGTAGTAATTTATTCACTGACGTGATCACCTAGTTTCCCTCAGGTGACTTGGGGTTTATTTTTTTGAGGGTTAGCTAAAAGGGCATTGGCTCAGTTCTTTTGAGCGTAGCTATGCGTGTAGTGCCAGGCCAATAATGTTAAGAAACATATGTATATAGAGATTTTGTGATGCCCAATTAAACTGTCAAAATAAAGGAGGAACAAACTATTTTGACAAAATTCTGTTAGGAATAGCAGTTATGAAGATTGTCATTTGAAAGTAAATGTATGGATTAAAGTATTTGAGTTTTCTTTTATTATTTAGCCGCCTTCCACGGTCTACCATCAAAAAAGGATTTCATTCCCTGTCCCGTCTCCCTTCTGTTACTGAAAGTGATGAAAATGTAAATGACAGTAATGTGGATATGAGTCAAAGTGAGAGAGACTCAAATGCAGAAGATTCTCAGGTAACATTTTACTAACTTTTTTAAACTTGACCTAGATTTTTATTCCAAAGGACAGTTAAAGACAAAATAGAAAATAATTTATACTTAAATATAGACTTTTAAAGGCTCATCAGTAAGCTTTTTTCCTGCTGATATTTAGGTAACTTTCCTGCTGTCTCCACTTCAAGCGCACTGTTGGGAAATCTTTCCTAAAACTTTTTGTTTTAAGCTTATTTTTAAATTCTTTGTTCCTCACATTCTAAAAGTCCTATTGCTAACACTATGACATTTTTTGGTTTTGCTCTTTAAAATCAATTTGACGGGAGAGTCTTAAGAAGATAGTCAGGGATCTTTGTAAATTAATGTTTATTTCATGGATTAATATTACAGTTAGTGTATTTCATCTACAGTGAATGATATACCTAGGCACATGGCTGCTTGAAAAAGGTGAACTTCATAAACAGATACCTTAAAATGGCATCCTCATTTGGTTCTTAATTGAAAGACTTCAGGATAAATCTAGAAGAAGAGTTAGGGCTTCAATGCTGAGTTTGCCTGCTCTTAAGTTGCGGAAGCTTTGCCTTCTTTCCCTTCTAAGGGAATCCTCAGCCATGAATTAGATGTCCAAGCTTCCTGAGCAACATCCTGAGAGAGTGACATTCCTCCAAACAGGTTCACTAGATGCAGCACACTGACCACAGGTTGTCCAAGCTACCCAAGGAAATGCTAGTTACTAGGTAGACATTTCCATGTTAGTTATCCAATATCGATAAGATGAATCTTACCCAAGATCAGTGAAACATTGTTTCTAGGATGATTTTAGGCAGTTCTAACTCCTTGCAGATTTTTTCCCTTATTGCTTTTTTGTTGTTGTTTCTTTGTTTTGTTTTGTTTTAGTTGGCATGTTATTTACATATGCTACCAAAGTCTGCTTTTAGATAAACCTTTACCAAGATGCTCCTTGTAATGTTTAAATCTTATTTGTTAAACAGAAAAAAGAATACTTTCAAAGAGCTTCTGGACACTATTTCACACAAAGTATTTTGTATAGGGAAATAATTTACAACGCAGAGAAATAGAGACTTAAATAGTCAAATAATTAAACAGAGATCCACTGAAGTTATTTTTTTTGCTCAACACCTACAAAAGAACCCAACTTGGCAGTGCCAATATCTCTTCAATTTCATGTTTATTGCAGTAAACACTGCTCATAAGAGCATCTGATATCATATCTTTTTTTTGACTTTAAGAAAATTAAGGGGAAAAGCAGTTTAAGCAAAATTAAAATGCTTTGAATGAAGCTATACTCAAAATCTGGATCCAATTTGATAAACCAATTATACTTTGGGGAAGATGTAGTCTCAACTTGTAAATGTTTACTACAGTTCTCTCTTCTACATTTATTTTCTGTCTCAAGTAAAGAATGAGTACTTCTTTCATATCTGCTACATTCAATTACAGTATTGAAAATAGTTTAAAAAAACCTATAAAATCCATTCATCCATAATGCTGCATAAAGGAAAAACAGCAATAAAGTCCTTATCCACACAATCCCACAGTAAAGATGACCCAATTGTTTTACAATTTGTACTGTTATTTTCTGGGACAAACTGATAAATATACTTGAGGATAACATTTGTGATACTTGGTTGATGTATAGTGGCTGTCTCTAGGATTACAAAATATGTTTGAAAACTGTAGACATACTGTTAAGGATAATGTTGGGTATCTTCCCAAAAAAATAAAATAAAATAAAATGGAAATAATTTTCTATGTAATTTTTGGAGGGCCTATTTATATGTTTCCTCTTCAGAGTATGCTGAAACCTGGTTGTTTTAAACTGTTCTATGTGTATTGTGTGAATAGAAATTTTCTTACATGCCAGGGCAAGTAAGAAAATACGAGAGAGATTGAGAGAGAGAGAGGGGGATTGATAAAACTGGAATAGTTGGAAGAATACATGAGACTGGCTTAGTGTGAAGGCAACCTGATTCAGACATGAAATGTAAGATGTCTTGAGCAGCTAATTGACTTATACTCAAACCATACTTTTGCATCAATTTAAACCTTGTCTGAAAAATGCTATGCCTGGTAATAGGTGCAGTATGTAAGTAGGATTGCGTTTGTACGCAATGCAAAATAAAATAATGTTTTTGACTTGCAAAAAAATCTTCTTTATTTAACATATTGAATCTTTCAATCAACAAAATGATATGGATATCTCTGTGATATTCATTATGTGAGAGCTTTCTTTCCAAAGTTTTAAAATTTGAAATGATAATAATCATAAGATACTTCTATACTTTTTTTTCTTTTTTAAACAACTAGTGATTAAAAAAGAAAACACTGAAAGAGAAACTTTGATATCTCCAACTCACTAGATTATGGCTAATTTGTAGAATTTTGTATTGTAGTGCACTGAGAGTGAATAAATCTATCTCATCTCCATTTTAGACCATGCAATTGCTATTCAGGAGACATCTGCTTTAAAACCCTTGATGTAGATAGGGTAAATCTTTGGGATGCAGCAGTTTTATGCTTCAAGCTGACTGAAATTCAGTCAGCTGCTGCGCCAGATCCTCAGCAAGTTTAAATTGGTGTATTTCAACTCGCTCCAATTAAACTCTATGAAAGTTGCATCACTGAATATCTGATTCACTGTTGCTAAAGTCTGTTGTCACAGAAACGGAGACTAGTGATAAATCAAAGATAAACTTTTAGGAGCTGAATGTATCTTCTTTGAATAATATCAAGTTAAAAGACATGGCATTATCACTCGTGTCCCCAAAGTACTCATGCAAAAAAATAGAAATGTTCTATTATTTATTTTTTCAAAGTTTTTCCCCTGAATTACACATTCTCTCTGTTTTTACAGTTCTGAAAGCTTTGTGGATTTGCATTAAGGAAAAAAAATATTTATTTTTGTTAGTTAGATTGATCTTAGATCACATTGTTGTTAAGATAATGCTTTCTGTGAAGTTTTGGTTTAAAAATTCCATAAATAGGGCCCAAGGAAGCTAAGTTATGTGTGTAAGATGCACTGAAATGCATGTGTAAGTAGATTTTTGGCTTGTTCCGTTTGGTTAGAATTAATTATTTGTGGAGTAATGGCTTCCTCAACTAGAAGGTTTTCAGAATTTGGTTTTTCCTTTCATTCTTATTCCTTATTCGCTTTTGTGGTCAGGAAAAAGGCAAAAAGGCCATCATATGTAAATTGCACAGTGTCTTGCAGTTTTCTGTAACAATGATTTTGGCAAACTCTTTTGAGAAAATCATTATCTTGGAATAGTGTTTCCTTGTAGCTCTGTCATTCAAAAGCCCACTTGGGTATTATTCATCAAGATAACTTTTTTGATACAAGTTGTCTCCAGTTCCATTGAGAAGAAAGCTCTTTGCCTTCTGTTTGAAGAAGTGTTGAAAAGTAACAGCAAGAAAAATCTAATCCAAATACTTTTACTATCAATGGCTGTTAGATATTTTAATAGACTGATCTGATTGCTATATTCAGAAATCTTAAGCAGAACAGACCAATATTTTCTTTGTGGCTTCTTCAGTGTCAAGCTCCCTGGCAATGCTACTTCCTAGAGCATAAGGGTTAAAATTTCCACTCTCTCCCAGTGATATAAACACAATGCATTAGTTCTTTAATGTTTAATTTTTCTTACTTCAGTGCTATCCTTTTATATATGCAAGCTCAGTCTTACCTTATGCTTTACAGCTGGTAACAGTCTGTTTAGTTTGCATGTTCATTTGTGTAAGTTTTTCATGTTCCCCATAAACATTCCAGACTGCTGTGTTATAACAAGCTTTTTCTTCTCCTCATATTAATCCTTCTTATGAGATATTTCATAACCCCGGTGAATTGGTATTGAGCCAATAGGGAGGGTTAGGTGGAAAATACAAAGCTCTATTTTCTTTATAAATTTTGTAGTTTTGAAAATTACTTCAATCTGCACAAAATGAAAATTCCCTGATTATTTTTTTCAGGGTAAAAGCACACAAGAGATATGAGGCACATAAATTAGAAGAGGGACTTGAGCTCTCAGTTTAGATGTTTGTGTTACAGAGAATCTTTCTGATGGGCCCATGAATATCTACTTGTTTACACAGATTGGGACAAATCCAACATTAGAGACTGGCTAAAACAGAAGCTGAGTTGGTAATCCAATATTTTTAATCCATTCCTATACCTCAGTCCGTGCCAAATTTTGCAGCTGTTTGTTCTTTTGTACCACTGCCTTCTTTCAAAAGCCACCTCTGTTACCTTCTCCCACATCACAGCTAAAACTAGAACTGATGTTCCATTTAGTGAAAACACTGACTCAGAAGCAGGCAAAAAGAGAATGCATCCAAGTAACTATAGATGCAAAATCCTTTGATGATATAACTCCTAGCTCAACATCGAACCTAGAAATTTAATACAGGGTTGGATATAAAGGAATATTTTGGTCATTGTTGTAATTTTGGAGGTACACTTAAAATTAAAAGTTTATTTAAAAGTAACATATTTGAAGCTTTATTCCTTCATATCAAGAAACCTTATTTTTGGAAGATGACTCATGTTTTTTACAGAAGAACTGGTGTAAAAAGTTTTGCCATTCATAATTTCTACAATAGAAAATGATACTGGTTTTATGAAAACATCAGATAGATTTTAAAACATATTATTTGGTTTAGTTGAATAAAGTAATGACATAGTTAATGTTAGGAGGCTGAACAATACAAATGAATCCTTGAAAGTAACAAGATAACTTATGAATTACCATTATTTTTACAATTACGTGCTAATAAGTGTAAAACATAATAGATGATAAACCAGATCTTTAACTGGCAAATTTTTCTTCACATTTTGCATTCAGAGTTTCCACTGATTGGAGGGAGAACAATAAGTAACTGAATTCTCCCTGAATCTGTGTGCATCCTTTCACGTTTCACAGATGGATCCAAGTCTTTTTTTTTTTCTTATTTTATCAGACACTGTGTCAGCAGAGCTGACCTTTCAGACAATGTGTGTTCATTAAGGAGGAAAATGCCTTTAGTTTCTCTTTCTGTGCCAACGTTTTAGTCGCTGCAGCTGAGGTAATAACATAACAGGATAAGAACTTCCTTGACACTCCCAGTTGTCTCACTATCAGGGAGGTTTAGGTAGGTGGACACTTCCCATATCATTAGAGAAGCAGACAGCTTTTGACTATGTTATGTTTGTGCTCCAAAGACTGAGCCTACAGGAGACTGCATAGCTGCAGTTGGATTGTTTTCACAGTTCAAACTGCCTTAAGTAACATGACTAAGCATCCAGGTATTCCAGGGTACATTTTCCTCCTTTACTGGAAATTCTGTTGAAGCGATTTTTGAGGATTTTCTGTAGCTCTCTGGGCCTTCCTGCTGCCAGCTGTTTATACCAAAAAAGTAGCCCTATACTAAACTGCCACATGTCCCTACTAGAATCATGGATCGTGTACTGTCCATGAACTTTAAGTCTGGCAGAAAGTGCCAGAGTTGTGGTGCAAACATTACAGTCTCAAGGTTTGTACAGTAGATCTGACACTTTGTATACTTCAGACATGCCTAGGATTTCTGAGAAAAAACTTGAGAAATTGGACAGCTGAGATGTAAATGACGGTAAATCCTGTGCCTCCTGGAAGCAATTTGGCAATATTGGAATCTTACAAGTTGTAGACTCCCATGCAGAAATATAGCAGCTCTATGGATGTGACTTCTGAAGTCACAATTGAAAGGATAGTCCATGTACTTGTACATGTATTGAAAGATAGCCCATGTACTACTAGAACCTTTTCAGATCCAAATGTTGAGGTGTGTCTGTCAATGTCACATGACAAGTGGTCACGGATTGCCTTTTGTTTTGGTCAGTTGTATGTACAGAAGTCTGGAAACGAGACCTGAAGTACATGGGCAATTGCAAAACTCTTTTGAATCCTTTTCAGCTCATTTGCTCTAGAAAAGCAAGAAGTTAATCTAAAAAAAGGCACATAGACATAATATATTTCAATTACTAAATTGTTCAACCAACTGTTAACAATTTCAACAATGTCTGCATTTTTCTCTTAATTGCTGTTTATATTATATCTGTCCCGAGCTTGACTCATGAACATTCTTTTAAAAATCCATGACAGATTTGGAATAGAATTTAGGATTTATGCTGTGCAAAAATTAAACTTTCAACAAAGAATACTGCAATTAAATTATAAGTATTAAATTATTTGGTGCTTCCTATTTTGGGGCTCAGGTCTCTTAAATCTATAGTTTCTTGTCTCAGCTCTTTCCTGTAGCTAGTTCAGAGAAGAACAAATACCTTTTGATAAGTGGTGAGATTACCGGGCCTATTCTGTTCCTGCAGAGGCATTGTGAACTGCTGCAGTAAGACTTTTACTGCAGCTAGGAAATAAAGTAGAAAGCTTTAAGGCTTCCCTCTAGGGAAGCATTCACAGGTCCCTTCATCCTGTGTACGCAAGGTAGTCTGTAATAGGATGGTTGAGGCAAACCTGGAGTTATAGTACAATGACCTTGTGCAAGCTTCAGCTGCTGTTGTCACCTGCCATCCAGTCTAACTTACTCAGACTCTCTGAGTCATGTCAACCTGCCCCTCAAAAAATCTTTCTAGATTGTATTGAGAAAGCATAAAAAAAGGCAGTGTAGCTCCCACAACTCCTTCAGATGCAGAACAGAAAATCACTGTATGTATCCAGATGTTTGCCGGCTCAATGCTGTCAGTATCAGCATTAACACCTTTGACACTTGTAAAGCTGGATATATATGAGGAGTTTGTGTATGTGGGAAGGATGACAAAACTTGTTAAAGGGAGACCTGGGTTGAAAAGATGCTTGCAAACTTGTTTGCAGGAGCCTTTTTCAGCTTTAATAATTATCTTTGCAAAGTCTAGGCTAGTCCAGTTAGCCCATTATCAGTACCACATTCAAACAGAAAATAATCTGGAAACTGTGGAATCTCTTCCTCCCACTCTCCCTCCCTTGTTAATAGAAAAAAGTGCAGGTGAGTCTTGTGCAGAGTGTGTCATATTGCAGGTAAGAGAGCAGTCAGAAGGAAGGATATCAAAGATTTTTATCTCTCAAAAGACCTTCTCTTTGCAAATCTAATGAATGGACTTTCTGAAAGGCTGGCTAACTTGATTTCAAATCTAAACCTAAGTGGATATTGCATTCATATTATTTCAGCAGCTCTAGCTTGGAAATGGGATTGACCGGGATAAAGTTGTTTGCCAAAGACATGAAAAAAAAACAGGCTACTTTTTATTTATGCAGCTGATAGAAAACAAAAGATGCTGTAGCAATCAGGCATGCTGATATCAGTTGCCAATGACAGCTGTGTACATTTGCACAGCAAGAAATGCTTGTTGGAAAAAGACCCCTCCATATATTTTCCAAGAATGGGAACTTAGCATAGAAAAGAACAGAATTGGTTCTGGAATAGAACTAATTAGTTCTTAGAATAGAACTTATTTTACTGTCTAAGAACAGTCATATCAAAGAAAATTTTTTTAATAGCAGAGGAGTAGGCATATGGAACAGCTTTTATCCCAGGCTACATCACATGTACTTCTCTAGAAAAATACCAATCTGTCTACTGGTGATGTTTATGTAGGTATTAGGGTGAATTTTATTGTTTCTATTTTCCTTCTTACAAAAAAAACACCAAAACTACTATAGCTATAACTTGGTAGTTTGTTTCTCCATCTCAGGAAGGACTGCCTTCAAACCAAGTAATTTCCTTAACAAAATAATGCAAGATTATAATCTCCATTGTGGTATTTTTCACCATATAGGAGACAAACCTCATTTTGGAGCAAAATACAGAGACACTCAATAAAGGTAAGTGAGTTTAAAGATTGTATTTGCAAGTCTATCATTCCCATATTGTTTAGTGTCAATATTAATCCTCATGTACAAACACCAACAGTCTTATTTATGGTTGTTGGTTTTATGACAAAAGATTTCAAAGAACTGGTAATACTATGTAACAGTAGAATCTTCAGATTGGTATTAAAAATCTCTAATTTTTTTTAAAAATGAATACTTCTTGGTTTAAGCAAATATTTTAAGGATTTGGTCAGGAGAAGTTAGGAAGAATCTCCTTTTTAAAAGAAATTACCAGATTTGCTTGGTGCGCAATGAGTCTCTCCAAAAATTGACTACTAGGAAACACCTTTCCTTTTACTAGAATTCTGAAATTTAATCTCAGAGCAGGAGAACATATAAAACTTGTGAATGGATTTATGCTTTATTTACACCATTTTTCATACAGATGACACTTGCCTTCATTTTGGTTTTCAACTTTTCAGCCTGTACAATGCACCTTTGCTTCTTACTCATTTCTGAAGACTGATTTTCATGGGGGAAAAAGGCATAGAATGCAAGTTTCAAATTATTATTTTTTTAATTTTTATTTGGTCTTTGTAAAATATTTATGATCTCCTCATCTGATAACTGAGGAATAAAACATGTGCACATCATCCTACCTTCTGCAGTAATTAAACACAGTAATTTCACTCAAAATTTAGATATATTCACAGTTTTTAACATTATCTTAATTTTTGAAAACTGCACTACCTATCAACATCTCTAGTAACCTCCAAAGAGGGTAATACAAGATAAAGAGAGGGGGGAAAAAAAAACCAACAAAACCCCTGGGTCATACTAAAAGTATAATAAAGAGTAAGACTACATTTATGATTTTAAAATATTTTGAAGCAAAAGTAAATCATACTTCTGCAACACCTATACTAATAAATATTTTTTTTTTTAATTGTAAATATATGTTCAGTACAGGTGAAGGATATAATTTTTGGGTTATAGTTTTAAGAACTGATAATGATTTTAAGTACTACAGTTCTTGAATGAGTTTTCTTATGTATTCTTATTTGTATTAATATCATTCCAGTAAAAAAAAGAAACAAAACAGAAAAATCTCACTGTATCAAAATGGTAGAAGTTCATGAACTTGAAATATATCCTTCAGTGATTCTCTCACAGCTCAATGCCAAAACCTAATGGAAATATAGCAGTTTGCAATAGATGACTGTTTAAGCCTCCCATTAATATTTCGGGATCATGGAATATTTTTGTAGGTGTCACTATTAATTGGTTCTGAAGTTAGTGTTTAGTAGCTAGGTTGCCATCTTTTCTGCGTACTCTAAAGTCTACTCATGAGATGCCCATTGCAGAATAGCTCCCATAGCACAACCAAGGAAAAGTACAAAGTTGGTGTGTTTCCATCCTCTGGTCTATAATACTAATAATTCACATTACTACTGTAACAAAATCCTTTGTACTCAGGTTCTCTTCACAATCTCCAGGCCATCTCAAACTGTATGTTGTCGTTTCTCTGTGCAAAATCTATTTATTCCAACTTTGCATAGAAAATACTACTGATCATTACAGGATTCAAAGACTGGAGCTCTGTTTTCCTATTAGGTGGTACAGATATGATTGTTGTTCTTTAAATAACACAATTCGTTTTAATGCCTTAATTAGTTATGAACTATATCCATTTTAAAAGAAAAAAAAACTCATTGGGAAAGGAGGCTCAATAATGTATCTTGGTTTAATGCTTTGCATTTTGCTGTAGGTTATGAGGGTAACTTCATAATATTATTATTTCAAAAAGATTCATTACGAGTCTTTCAACTCCATAGAACATCTGACAGCATGAATCACAAACCAAAACTAAGAGAAACAGAGAAATCGTTTTTAAAATGTTTTATTTGTCTGTATGGTGGGTTTAGTAAACTTTTTAACATGGCTAAAAATTACTCAAATTTTGCAAAGGATCTGAATGAGAATTCATTAACTTTTTCTTTCCTCAGTTTGGTTACAGGTTATTAGACAGTAAATGCATGAATAGTCCAATATCAGGAAAGTTCTTTCTGTTCACTTGAAGTAGATTTGAAACTCATTCCTATTGAGAACAGTGTTATTTTACAAGGAAACTCACACATAGAAGAAAATTCTTTCCTGGATAAATAACTGCTTTTCTGTATTTCAACCTTTTAGTTTAGGTATCTCTGTCCTTTTATGTTGTTTTTATTGGTGTTTGGGTTTTATTGAGTCGTGTTGTTTTGTTTTAAAGTAATTTAAAATATTCTTCTTTTACTATACTATTTAAACTGCTAAAGTCCATTGAAATTTCATGCTATTGAGGTTCACCAAATACAATGAAATCATTTTTGTAAACATATAATGTATCATTCATTGTCTTTGTCTAGAATATCCTCAGAGTAGAAAATCATAGCTTTTCTGCAAATCTACCAGAACAAAAATTTTGTCTTAAAACAAAAAATTACACTTAATTGGGCTTTGTTGTAAAATTTAAATGCATATATTTGCACTTATTCTGTGTTGTTTTTACAACAAAGCAGTTATATTCTCTAGTTGAAGTGCTTTTCTATGCTTCCCAAATGCTTTTCATGCAGCTACTGGATCTGATGGAAGTAATTTGTAGTATCAGATTATTCCCATGATTATCTGCTATCTCACACAGATCTTGCTGTTCCATTATTTGTCCAGAGACATAATGAAACTAAAATACAGGCTGAAAATGACAAAACCAGAGAGTGAAATTTCAAACAAGCATGCTGGAATTAAGTACGACATTACTGTACAGTATATAGAGGCTATGTGGAAGTAGTACCCAGTAAGGTGAAAAATTTCTTTGATCATGTGGGAAATCTTAATATTTTCCGTAAAAGTAGCTAGAATTTCACATTCTGTTAAAGTGGGCCTGAAGTAGGTAGATCTGTTGCCTTCAGTCTTTCAGCATTACTTAGCAATTTTTCAAAATAAAAATGCAGTTTGGTTTAAGGCAGAGCATGTATGGTTCTTCTGCTTCTTTGTTTGATTTTTTTTTTTATCAAAAAATCCCCTCCTCCATCCCCCCACTGCCCTCCCCCTCAAAAAAAAAACCCCAAAAAACCCCAGCCCCTGAAGTGATCCGGTATGTTCTACCTGGATAAAGCTATTTTGCCTTTCAGTTCATTTACGCACTTGCCTGCATTTGAAATCTAGTCTATGGGCATCAGACTAAATAATTTGTAGTTGGTTAGGTCACTTTTCATATTTTCTTTAAAACATTTTTTGATCTTCAAACTCATGGTAGAAAACCTACATTTAAGGATCTCTTAAGTACTGTTTTGCAGTACTTAAGATCCGAGATCTCCTGCGCCATTCTCACTGCTTTTTTATGGAAATTAGCTGCAACCTTCATATTAGGTGTGCTAAGTTCTTGCAATTTCTGCTGTAAATGGGAAAGTTCTGGTTTTGTACCTTTATTCCAATAAGCCAGCCTGTCTATCCCTACTTACTGAAGACAGAAAATTAAATTTAAATTTTGAACCACATTGAAAATTTTCTTTATAAGGTAGTATTTTCTCATGCTTTTTCATTTACTAGGCTAGCAAATGTTTAATTTGCTTATTACTGTGTTCTTCTAAAGAGCTAGATCATGACTTCAAACAGCCAGTTAGAAAGCGTCTAGATACTGAAAATAAATGTTAGTACCAAAAACTGTTGTCAGTTTGATGAGGGGCTTGATTTCCATGTAAGCACCTCAGTTAAGAGCCAGAGCTTGAAAAACGATGAATGATTATCAAAAGCAATGACAGTGTCTGAAAATGTCTCTTCTCACTTTAAGAATGTTACTCTTTAATAATTCTGGGGGTTTCATGCAGTACAGCATTTTCTTACCATATATGTAGGAATTTTTCTGATAAACTCTGTTAATGTATGTTCATTTGCTTTCTTTTTTTCCCTTTTTGTATTAATTATTCTGGTTTGTATGCTGCTGTGTTCTTAGTTATTGATCTGTTTTTTTCTTCTACTTTTTGTTACAATGCATGTTTTGTTACTACTTCTGCACTTGAAAGTTTTCCCTTATTCATCAAGTTACGTTTTTTTTTCCATTTGGGCTTGATTATAGCATTAATCTTTGTTGCTTGAGTTCTAAATAGCATAAAATTCTTGGATTCAAGAATTCCCTTTTCTACATCTCTTTGCAGTGTTTAACTTTATAATAAGCTCATATTAGATCCCTGTATATTTGAATAGTGTTTGCATTTGTTAAAGGAATTAATTATATGATAATTACAGACAATTATTTGCTGCAATTATCTTTCATACATCAGTTTTAAAATACTATTTTATACTGAACATCTCTTAAGATTTGCTTCAAATGTATTTATCGTTTTATCTCATAAATTATATCTTCATTATATCACCCAGTGTTTGCAGGTTCTCATAGCTGGAAATGTCACTTCTTGCATACAAGGTAAACGATAGTTAGCAGTTTGATTTACTTTTTTCTTATAGCGGTATCAGGAAGCTCTGAACAACACTGTCTTTGGACTGCATAGATCAAAAAGGATAAAATATGCTTTTTGATTAAATTCTCACAATGTTCTCATTACTTCTGCAAAGAGAAGTGTGAAGAACCGGCCATTTTGTTGACACTGTTTTTGCGCTCCTTTAGCTGTACTGGAAGACCCATCTTCCCTCTAACACCGGTCTGCACACAATCAGTCGAAAAGTTTATGCATTGACTTTTAAATAGGATGCAGCATATCTTCTATTTGAAGGCTGCAGAGATCTACTGACCCTATTGATTCTGCAGAAAGTTTATTGATAATACTCAAGTATTCGTCTTCAGAATGAGCACTGAGCAACACCGAACCACAGGAAGATGATATTGGGCATAGTTTGGCTCTGAGCCCTTCATTATTCTCTCTTTGATACTCACATTTGTAAACTAAACACTTTGGTTATTTCGCTGGAGTCCTAAAACCTATGTTAACTTAAATCAAAGAAAAAAACCTAGATTTTATAGCTTTCAGGTAGTTTTTCTATGGTGTAAGGAACAGAATAAGATCTTTGGTGCATTTCCTTACATTACCTTTCTTTCAATTCTTGAAAAGTAGTTGCAAAGTAATTTAGAGCCACCTACATCTGATAAACTCATTAGTTATCCAGCACATCATTACATGTCTTGCTGATCATGAAGTATCACAAAGCGCATTTAAATACAAATTATGTATTTTTCTAATTAGCTTTCGCATTTGTTATACCTTAGCTGTTTGGATGTTACTTCAACTTTTTCCTCAGCAAACATTCTGGATTAACAGCTGTCATGTTTGAGCTGTTCTCTTCTGCTGTTGTCAGTTGTTCTGAGATATTATCAAAACTTCCTTTTGGGTCAGATTAAACTTCAATAACTATTTATATGACTGTCACAGAGTAAAGGCAGAGAAAATTACATTACAACTCAAAAAGTTATTACATAATTACAAAAGGTGTCTACATGGCATTTCTGTGTTTATATTTTGGTATGAATCTAACAGTAGTTCTGGTTTCTTACAAGAAAATTAATGTAGCTCAAATCTATTTCTGTTTAGAAGTAGTTACACTGATTTGTATGAGTAGCATCACTGGGGGTACCATATAAGTACCAGAGGCAAGGATAGGTCTTTGCGTCCTCCACAATTCTGTTTATTCATCATTTTCTGTGGTTTGTAAAAATTTTATGATGCTGCCCCACCAGCTTTTCACTGAATAGGAGCTTTGGACAGGGAGTTATATTTTTCTTTATATAGATTACTTCAGGTTTACAGAATTCATATGTATGTTCATGTAACATGCTCATATTAAAGGTTCTAGTACACAGTTCAATACGTATATTGAGGCAGAATACCAAAGTAGTTGCAGATGTAAACAACAAATATCTTTACAGAGTTGTTTCAGTCACCTTTTGAGCTTTTTTAGGTTAGTGGGTATGTTTTTGTTTTTACTCTGAGATGTATGGAAAATATCCTGGTGATTTTAGGATAATTTTTTAGTATAACAACAATACTGCATTAATGTGCATATTGTTACTGTATTGACTCTCTGTGTCATCTTATCTTAGCAGAAGAATGTCGTGAGAATATCAGTTTTGATGCAAAACGAATGTCAGAACCAACTGATACTGGTATTAACAGCCAGACAGCGGATAAATCAAAGGAAGAAATAAAGTCAAAAAGGACTTCTGTTTCCAGGGAAACCTGGATTAGCTTTGAAGACTTCTGTGTTTGTTTCCAGTAAGGAGCAGAGGGTCTGGGGTTTCTTTCATAAAATATATGGTATAACAATGGTAAAATGTGAAATGTGACTATGTACCAACTGTATCTTCTCAACAGATCTTCTTTGTATAACTATCCCACCTTTCAGAGTAGTCTCAAGGCTACTTTTCAGACCAGACTTACTGTTTGTTTGGCCATGAGTCTGTAGGGGCAGCCAGTTGCTGTTTCCTGGGTATGTCCTCCAGAGTTCAGCAGAGAACGCAACCACCAGCTTCATAAAGCACGTATCAGACTGAAATGTGGGTGGAGGATGGTAGGTCATGGAGCGTCACCCGTTAGGGTGCTCACATACCAGATCCATCAGCCACAACCAGATCCATCCAGAACAGACACAGTCTGCATCTGACCAACATAATTCTAAGGGAAAGAAAAGTTGTTAAAATCTTCTGTTGCCATCAACATAGCTCAGCATGGTCAACTAGGTACTTTCTTTCACTCCCTTTTCTAAAAATTCCAAGGCATTTTTACCTCTGCAAACATAAAAAGGGCTAGTGTAATTCTAGCATATTATCTTTAGCTTCTCTCTTTCATATTTAAGAAGCCTGTTACAAATAAATTCTTTAGATAATCTGATGTTGCTGAGGGGAGTAATTTTGTCAGAGAAAATTCACCCAGGGATTATTATTTTCATTTGAATTTGTAGCAGAGATATATTCATGAAGATTTTATTTTCATAAATGAAGTGTTTTCTTGAGCAGGTATTAAACTCTGCTCCCTCTCTGAGGGTGAATGTATAACTTTTGTATCAGCAGCACTGCAGGAACTTTAGGAATAAAAGTCTGTAGATCACTTTAAACTTTAAGGTTTTCCTGGACCTGAGGCTCCCTAAAATTAGGGAGGCATATAGAGCCTTCAGAAAAAAGCATCACAAATGAAGAAATTTCCTTTCCTTTCAAAGTCTTGCTCACGTGTCACACAGAGAAAATGTAAAATATTAACTTTTTAACTCGTTAGCCAAACACTTTAGTGTACACAACACAACAGTGTACTGTTGACCTTTTGTAGACCGCTGTAATTTTAAGTAATATATAGAGCATTTGTCAGTTTCTTATTCCTGTTCTGAAATGGGTGAGAGTTTACTTATTTTCACAGTGAATTGATGAAGTAGCTGTTAACAAAGCATCTTAATTGACCTTTGAATAATTTATTACTCAGAAGAAATTAGGTGCCTAAGATTTTCATTTTACCAGTCAGTTCTGTTGAAAGCAATTCCTTGTCTGACATGCCTGTACCTCAGATGCAGTGAAAAAAATCACATTCAGAGTTCATATCAACTTTGAAAAATGAGAAAAATTTTAGTCATTATAGCAATTGATATGCCAGTAATGTGAAGTTTCCGAGTAATCAAAACATTTATTTTATGTGAAACATTGGACTTCGCATCTGATTCCATCCTCAAAGCTGAAGGCATTAATGTTGCCCTTGGTTAAATCAAGGTCAGAAAAAGTTGTCAGGACCCAAGTAGCTTTCTGAAGGTGTGCAAATATCACAGAATTTAAAAAAAGCACATTAATAAACTATACAAAATAGTTCTTCCTTCCAGTGATACTTTATAGATAGCTTTATTACAATGATTTTCAGGTAGGCATGAAAGTTTTAGAATAATATTAGCTTATTTCCATTTGTAGGTTCAAATTGGACAAATTAGTGGCGTGCTCTTCAATAGAAAACTGTAGAAGTGCAGCAAAGATACAAATTAATGTCAGCTGCTTTCTCTGGAGATGAATTGTATTCATCTTTAATGAAACTACAAGTGCTGAACTACTTTTGAGAAATACCTGGGAGTCTGATTTATGAAAATAAAATTAGTACTTTATGCTATGAAATAGACATTTACCTGAAATATATAATTTATACTAATTTTTTTTTCTGCATGTATTTTTATTTTATTTTACTCCTAGGAACCTGTATGTTTTCCACAAGCCACATACATATGCTTATAACTATCAGAAGACAGATTTTAAGGTATATGATTTTATTGGGTTATTATGTGCCTTTATTTATCTTCGTTGAAGTCCTACAAAATTAGATAATAAATATATCCTAAATTGTATTGGTAGATCACATAGGACTGCTATTACTGAAAAAATAGCAATGCATTAAGATTATTGTAGTAAATACAAAGATAAGTTTGCTAGCAAATATCCGGAAATATTTCACTGTGCTTAAGACAAGAAAAAAACTCTATTGCGAAATAAAAATAATTTTAAAATGTATGTAAATCATGAACTTTGAGAGTAAATATTACAGTGGATCAGTTCTCCATCCTCTCTTCATATTGATTAAATCCATTTTATAACAATTTAGAGACTAAATTAAATTTAATGATGATTCAGCTGCATAATTGCCCTTCAGTTCTCTTTCATCTTCTTTCACCTGTCACCTAAAACCCAGATCAGGAGTCTGTGTAGTGTAGCTCTTCGTTTTCCCTTTACATGCTACATCCCTTAGCAACTTGCAAGATTCTGTTCCAAGGACTGAAAATACCCCTTCAGTTACAGTGAAATTAGAGTGGTTCTTTAAACCTGCCATGAGTTCATATTATGAGAAGGTTATTCAACTTGCTTGAATAAGTTCCAGCTCTAGTTTTATACTTATTACTTCATGTAAAATCCTGTACTGAGAAGGTTATGCATGTTAACCCATAACTACATGGGTTATGCTTCATAATTGTAGTATACCTGCAACTTCACACTTCCCTGTATTTGTAATCACATCACAAGGAATTTTCCCAAGCATGGTATGATGCACTTTCACAAGTCATAATCAGCATCAAGACTATGTAAGTCTGTGCGCTATTGTGCCAAAAAACTAACCCTTTTCTGTAAAACCATTCTATTTTTTTGACATTGATAGAGATCAGGTATTTATACCATTAGGTAAATTATGTATCTGATATCAAAGAACACTTTTATATTATGCTATCAAGAGAATAGTAGTAGTAAGCCAGGATCAAGTACAAAAAGTGAATTGATGTGACTCTGGAGAATATAGGAAGGAGTGTATTAAAACAGTTCTGAAGCAAAGACGCTCATTCAACTTCAGATTTTGAAGAATTTCTAGGAACAGTAAAAACATTCTAGGCCATACCTGGAGCACTGTGTTCAGTTTTGGTCCCCACCATACCATACAAAAAAGAAGTGGACAGGCTGGAGAGGGTATAGAGAAGAAACACAAAGATGATCAAAGTTCTGGGGAGCCTGCCACATGAGGAAAGTCTGAGAGAATTGGGTTTGTTCAGCCTTGAGAGAAAAAGGCTGAAGGGAGACCTTATATTCATGTTCCAGTATTTAAAGGGTAGCTACAAAGAAGGTGGAGACTCCCTTTTCAGAAGGGGTGATACAGAAAACACAAGGAGTAATGGGTACAAGTTACTCCTGAGGAGATTCCAGTTGGACACAAGGAATTTTTTTCACAATGAGAAAAATCAGCCATTGAAATAATCTCCCCAGAGAAGTGGTGGATTCTTCAACACGGGACACAATATTAAGATTCATATTGACAGGGTACTGGGACATCTTGTCTAGACTCTGCTTTTGCCAAGAAAGGTTGGACCAGATGATCCTTGAGGTCCCTTCCAACCTGGTATTCTATGATTCCATAGTTTTTAATATTGGCATAGGAATTATATATTAAAGTTGAGAGTGAAAAATGCTTCCTCCATATATTTTTGTAGAAAAAAAACCAAACTCAGGCAGAATAAGTCACGTGTTACAAATTGAGTGCTTTCAAGAGAGTTCTTTCAAGCTTGCTATAATTAATTAGAATCAGAAAATTGCAGCGCAAACGAAAATTTTTAGTCTTCCATTGAATGTTGTTTGGCAAGTAGAACTACTAAATATATTCTCAATCAAGAAACTTTTCTGTTTCCTTTTACTCTTAACTGAACATTATGGTTTATACATGTAGCATGAGGCTGTGGGCTTAAATGACATATCTGAAATTTGGAAAAAATAGTGAAAATTAATTACTTAGTTCTCATACCATATCTAGGGTCACAGTATCTGAAGTCTTAGTCATACTAAGACCAAGCAGACAGCATTCAATGAAAATGAAAGATGAACAAAAATGAATTTTTCCATGCAGTTTACTGATGACCGAGTCTTCTATTATTTACTTGTGGACAGTCTGATGCCCATCGAAATCCTGGTTGGCTTTTCTGCACTGGTATGCTGGGATGATACTGGAGGTAAGGCCAACATAGAAAAGTGCATGTTACTATTATGTTTTCCTATTCTTGAATATGTCTGTGCTGTTGTGTTTGTCTGTGGTGTATTTTGATGGAGTTCGAGAGTTTAGCTTTAAATAGTCAAATTGATTCTAGTAAATATGGTAATATTCAAAAAATACTTTCTTTTTATTTCATATTGATGTTGAAAATATTCTTGAAAGTATCCTTCCTTTTACTGTTCATTGTGATTTGATGCAAGCTTTTCATCAGTATATTTCTGGTGTGGATTTCCTCATGTTTCTTAGTTTCTTCTTCTACAAATTCCATTCTTGCAAGCTACTTTATGTGTTAGCTGATCAAAATACAGTAAAATCAGCAATATGACCAAAGTTTATTCTTTAAGTGATTTATAAACTGGTGTACAGTACACTCTTAATTATACTTACTGCTGGCTTATTTCAAGATCCAACAACTTGGATGGTTGAAATAAAAATCACTTATATTTATGAAAATCATAGGATGGCATTCAGAAAAGCTAATGTTTCTTATGATGATCTGCTTAAGTTAATTGGATATTTAAACACTGGTTATGGACATGCTTTTAGTGTATCTAGAGTAGATTGAATGAAAAGAAACCATAAAACAACAAACTGACTATCCTGTTAAAATAATTAAACTATAATAGAAATATAAGATTTGTATGGTTGCTTGCTTCCTTTGTATGTGGACATAATTGATTTTTGTGAAGTTTTAGAGCAGCCTTAAATGATGTGGAAGATACACACCTCCTGACACATTGTTTTAACCATTATTTTCTAGTAATAGCACAAATAAGCCACAGTTGGTACAACCCATGCATTTTAAATCACTGTCTCTTTTCTCTGAGTTATCAAAGCTTAAAGACTTCAATGACTGTAAAGTAGCTACAGATTCTGCATAAATGTATTTGTCTTAATTTTACTGTTATTTACCCCCACAATTGTGTGGGCTTGTTTTCTTTTTTTAATCTAGGTAATAAACGAGAGTGTTCTAGTATTTCAAAGGGTGTGCTGATGGTTGAACCTTTCTCTTGGAAATCTGTGACTCCTGGAGAACTTGTGTTAAAGGTGCATACATCTGCAACCAAAGCTACTATGTTAAAACTTCCTGTTGGGTATGTATGAAGCTTCATTTCTGTCTTAACACTTTAGTCTGAAGGCTTGAGATGGCCTTTTGCTTTACACAGTAACTAAGAGTTGATTTCCTAAAGCATAAGTTTTTGGAATATGAAACTGGTTGATAGCTAGGATTTGGTAAGACTGCAGTATTGCTATGAATTTAAAATAATGACCAAAATCTTTATGAACGTTTGGAATTCTTTACTGTTATTTAAGAGCTTTTAGCAAGAAAAATCAGACTGACTTGCTAAAAAATTAACTAGAATAGAAATTCCTATTTAAGTGTTTCTAACTGGAATGATTTTGAGATGTTTCCTTGACTATGAACAAAAATTAAAGAATTAGTATTTTTAGTGGAACTGTAAAAGCCTGATAATGCCATGGGAGGTTTCATAGCTTTTCTTGAAGCAGGATTTAAGAAATATGACAGGAGAAATTCTGAAATTATCCATGAAGCCTTCATATCTTACTTCACAGTGCTTAATGTGATTTATTTCTCTTTGCATGTAACTCTAGATATTCAGTGTGGAACATTAACTGGTTGTTTAAATAAAGAAATAGATAAAAGGGAAGAACCTTTGATATTTACTAGTTTCTGAAAATGCTTGCAGTGAAACAAGAAAGATGACATCTTCATATCTTGCCGTAAGCATAAGGTTGCTGACTAATTCATTGAGGCCTTCTACTTTTCCAAAAATAGAGGATCACCATTTTAATCTCAAAGAGATGAGACAAACTGTATTTTTAAAAAATCAAGTAAGCTTCCAAATAAACAGGCATAGGAAGAAAATACTAGCACATTGATATCAAATCAAAGATCTTTAACAGTGTTCTCTATTTGGTTTCATTCAGATTTAAAATTGAAAAGTTAATGTTGTGTTTATAGATTAATTCTGCTATAGTTTCAAAAAGTTACATCTCTGTGTCCTGTAGGGAAGCCAAAAGCATTTATCTTTTTGCACCTGCAAATTTCAAAGCTACCAGAGATACAGGCAGCTCAAATTGATAACCTTCTTGCCTTTGATTCTTTCTACTCTAGACAGCACCAGCAGTCTTTCAGGAAGATTTATTTTTATAGCAGGTGTGGGACACAAAGGGACTTATTGACTGCTTTCTCATTTAATTCCAAATGAGAAACGACTTGCTAAGCCAACAAGACTCTTTCTTCCCTCTGTCTGTTGGTGGCCAGGGGGCCTTCCAAATTTCACTCACAAGATGGCAATTAAAAAAGTGTGACCATGTGTATAGGGGTAACTTTATTACTCTCACTGTGCTGGATCTCTGGTTAACTTCTCCAGCTAAATGCCCTTTCCGACAATGATATAAGACCATGAGGCTTTACCATTTGGTATCAGCAAGCTCCTCAAATATTTCAGGGGGACTGCAGGATGACATTGACTGGAGAGAAGAGCATAGGTCTCCTGTGTTGTATAACTATAATTATGAGTGGTTTCTTTTGTCATTGGAATTTGTTATAGGATATGATCAGACAAACGAGAATGAGCTGAGTGTTTCCCAGTAGGACATACTGAATTACTATTGTTTGCCACTTTAAGAGGTTATGGTTGAGTGGTTTGGCCCACAGTTGCTCCATAAAATTGTCATTCTCTAGTGTTCATCTAGCCTAACACAATTATGCCTTAATTTTTCCTGGTTTTGTCAATACGAACATGGAAATTGTGATCTAACTAATGCACAGACAGGACACATTTTCTCTAACTGCCTTCCAGAGCATATATGTTTTTAAGTGTAGCTAACTATAATCCTGACTGAAAAACTAAGCTGTTCTATCCATCTGAAATAGTCAAGCTAACTATTTTGCTAAAGAAAATAAAATCAAAACAAATAAAATAAAAAAGTGATGAGTTTTCTGATTTCACCTACTGCCTATTGTTTGGAAGTTCTTGAGAAGCAAGGAATTAGAAATGTGGATTTGAAGATCCAGAAGATCTAGGGAAGGATTTAATTTTATCAAATGTATGAAAGGAAAAGCTTAAGGATTATTGGAATTTAACCCAAAAAGCACTTTTTAAAAAAATTTTTTTTTCTTGAATATAGACGACACATACTGCTCTTCACAGCAAGTGCTCCCATAGGGCACCATATTCATCTGTGTAGCATGGTGCCATGTGTCTTTGGAGATGAGGATACTGTGATGCCAAGTCTTGAAAAGGTAGGCATAGCCAGAACTATCACCATTGTGATAACAGTGTTTCTAACTATTATGTGGTTTTAAAGTGAAGTGCTGTTGGATCTTCATTTAGAGTTACTATATTTAATGGTATAATATTAATTTCAATATGAAATGGATGAGTGCATAAAAGAAATGTGTTTTATAGCACAGCAGGCACCGAGATAGTTATTGCAACAATTGTCTTGTATAACAATGTAAGCAAGTATTGGGTAGTATTGTGCTTTACCTGGAACAGCACCATAAAATGCAATGTTAAAAATACTCTTATTGAAATGCATGTGTCAGAGGCAGAATATAAGTTCTCCTTTATATAAGCATGTGATAAAAGTGATAAGATACAGGTACAGATGTTAATTAATATTCAAAAATACCCACATAGTGAAATAAACTGTCACATCAGTTAAGTTTGTTTTTTCCCATGAGATTACATATTACTCACTGGATCCCAGAGTAGCTTTTATATCTAAAATGAACAACTGATTCAAACAACTTTTCATAGTTGAGATAACAGGCCCAGGGGAGTAATTAGTGCAGGTTTTGTTTTTCATTGCCTACAATCCAGACAGATATCACTGTCTTCTGTATTTTCAGGATTTCTTTGGCAAGTGGTAGCTCTAAATATTTGTCATGAGCAACAAGGGGAGGGAATTGTAGCTTCTGGAGCACAGTTGGGCAAAAATATTTTGAAAGGTGAGTGCAACAAAAAATTTATATAGCAGTGTAGATTCAGGATCCTAATAATAGGACATTAAAGCAGCTTCTGTAATTTCATTACATTTATTGTGTCAAAGAAGTTTAAATATAAGAAGTTGGACCATTAAAATGTCTTGTGGCTGTACTATCCCCTTGTCTTAAGGTTGTGGGTGAAAAGCTATTCCTCATCAAGAAAATAAAGCAGGGGGGCATTCTTAGCACTTCTTTTTGAAGACAGCAATTTCTCTGCAGAGTGTGATTTGCAGGAAAGTGTCCACATTCTTGCACAGAAATCCTAATGAAGATTAATGATGCTTTAGGCAGCAAGTATTTGGACGTTGTTCTCAGCAGGGTACAAATACTTATCTGTCCTTTTAAAATAGAATAGATGCTGAGCATTTCAGCTAACAAGAGTCTTACTATCACTGTAGAAGAAAATCTCTAGATGCATCTTATTTTTGATTAAATGTCTAAGGACTAAGGGTATAGAAAAAATAGAATCTTTATCAGATATATGTTATGGTGCCTGTTTAGTGTTATAAAGCTTTTATTTTAAGAGCTAAAATCAGTGAAAATTTGATATGCTTTTGAATGCCAGAGACTTAATTGATTTTACAGTTTATAAAATTAATAACAGTTGCTTGACTTAAGAAGAGTTTTGTACTTCATCACAGAAAAAATGCTCATATGCTGCTTAGAAAGAAAACAAAAGAAAATCTTTTTACCAATGGTTGTTTCTATTCTTTCTTCAGGAGAGTTACCGGTTTATAAAACAGGCTACAGCTATCCTGAATGCTGTTGGAAATGTGATAAATAATTTCAGCAGTAAGACTGAATTTTCTAAAGCCTTGAAGAAGTTGGAACTAACTCATTGTCCTCCTGGCGTTCACAGTACTGGAATGGTTGAAGAACACTTCAAGGTAAACAGTTTTAATTAACATGTATCTAAAGGCTACTGAAGCTGAATAACTGTTTAACATTGTCATTATCCTCTTCAAACCAATGGATATACTTTTAAAAGTGACAATCTGAGTGCTCCAATTGTGGCATTCATTATTAAGTGTAAGCCAAAATGACATAGCTTGCAACTGTGTGCAATAATAATCTTCTTTTAATGTGAAAAAAATTCAATATGCAGAGAATAGCATGTTCTAAATTTGAATCTCTATTTTGTCAGTTTAGTTTTGCATACTTTGAGTCATAAAACATCAGCTTTTAAAATTTTATATTATTATACGTTGGCTTAACACCAGGCTGAAATACAGCAAAACAACAAAATTAAGAAAGAACAATTCCAGGTGCACCACTCATGTAAGAGGTAATTTTCATGCCAAGTCCAACAGAAAAAATTGGTTTGACCTCTCTGAAATGGAAAATAAAAATTTTTACAGTGATTAAAGAATGAAAATATACAATTATCTATGTTTAATACAAACAATGAAAAATTATTGTGAACATAAAAATGTAGTAAAGTAGAAGTCTTTCTTCACTAGTCTTAAATATTTCAAAATAAATGAAGTGTTTATTAATATTAGGATACATTAGTTAGGATAAAATATTTCTAGAAAGCAGAAAAATACATATATAACAACAATCAAAGAGAAAAATAAGGTCTTTTACCATAAGTTATGACTATGTTCTTCATTTCAAATTATTAAACAAGATCTGAAAAACCCACTCTAAAATTTCCATCTACTGGAAGAAGGAAAAGATTTGATTTCTACTATTTTAAGAGCATTAATATGTCAAGGATAAAAATAAAGCCACCAGTTCAGTCAGAACACCAAATCTTCCCCTCTTGCCCATTAATATATTTCTACTTTTCCTTGTTGTACCACTTCATAATTCTGTAAGCATGCTTGTTCATTTGTTGGTATCTAAAGCCTCTAATGTCAGTTGTCATCATCATGTTTATAATGTGTTCTGTCCTCTGGTATAAGATCATCAACTCACTTCATAAAAACTACTAATATATTTTTGGGTGATAGAAAATTATGCTGTAGAATCAGTCCTGTATTTAATAAGCCAGGCATGAAACAGGTTTTCTCTTAATTATTGGATTAAAGCATTGTATTCCTACAGTTGGGACTAATTTTCAGATATTGCACTTGTTATGGGAAGTTAAAGACTTCATTTTTATATGAAAAAGGAAAAGATCTAAACAGTTTATTAAACAACATTGAGAGGCAATATAAATCAGCTTTTTAAAATGAATTGTTCTTTGAGTGCTTTTCCTCTTTTTGATTTTAGGTTTTCAATAGTGCGTTTTGGCATTTGATCAAATATGTCTTGGACAAGAAGGCTACTGAGAGCTGTAAATTTGCCTTCAGGTCCTTCACTTTGGATTTTAACACTGATGTTTCTGAGGATGACACTGCATCTTCAGGTACTGTATTGGTACTGCTAATCACTTCTTGTTTATCTGCCTATTCTTAACTTTTAAGGAAGCCAGCTCTTCACGTGTCTTGTGTTTTCTTCCCTAAGTAACCAAGGTACATTTCTTATGCTATGCCTAAGCCTTCTACTGTTGACAGCACATGACAGACTCGTCTCAGAATAGAAAGATCCTTTTCTCTATTCCAGAATGTCTGTTCATGTTCTGTTAATTTATAAATTTGCCCTTTGTCTTCTGTGACTGGCATTTGTCAGTATTGACAGGCATTAGCAAGTCTGCAGATGCTTTTTTTACCTTATGTACTGCAAATCATGGCTCTTGTTCTTGCCAACTGAGTTGGCAAACATAGCCCAGTAATAAAAAAAATAATAGAATCATGATATCCAAGTCAATTTAGTTACTTCTGGAGCCTGCTTATAGGCAAGTCACAGTTCTCTGGATATTATGAATGCTGTTCCTGGTAATAAAAATACTGAAATTCAATACAAGCCATTGATTGAATGCAGATCATGTTCTGACTGATCTTAAAGTGCAACTTCACTGAATGTTACTACTACTGTCCTGTCCTTCCCCCTTTCCCATCCCAGAACATGTACCCCCACTCTAAGCAGCTGCAGATATGCCAGGAGATGAGATCAGCTTGCTGATTTGACAGGAAGCTACACCAGGGGAAAAAAAGTAAAAGAAATATTCATGAAGCAATCTAGTCTGATTCACCATGCCACTATGTAATCTCTCTATACAGTATTCATTTTTCTGCACCTGTTACAAGGTTCTCATATAACTTAAGAGGAGAGCTTATTGGCAGTGACATACAGCCTGACACTACTAAATATCTTGCTTACCTGGGGGAAACCAAGTGCAGGTAGCAGGAATAACTTTATATGTAGTCCAAATTTTATGAATTATTAATTCAGGTTCATTGTTAGGGTCTCCTTACTTGGTAGGCCATACTGTGTAACTCTGTGTTCATATAAAAAGTAATATATTATAAAGTAAATAAAAGTTGCATAATTTGCCTTATATGGGGAATGTAGGCTCTGCAACAAAGGCCATTATTCAGAGCTAAAACACCTGCTGAAAACAGAAACACCTCTTTCCTTTCCTTGAAAGCAATGATTAAGGCATTTTACCACTGAATTATTTAATTATAAGATAGACAAGCTTATAGGTGGAACAAATTCATTTTGAAATACAATGAAGAAATGGGAGAAGATAAGAACCAGAGCCTTTTCAGAGATGCACAGCGACAGGACATATCTTAGAATATGTTGAATTCCAGTTGGATATTCAGAAAAGGTTTTTCACCATGATGCTAGTAAAAAATTGGAAGAGATTCCCCAGCAAGGTTGTGGAGTCTCCATCCCTGGAGATACTAAAAAAATGGACTGCATGTTTTCTCAAGACCATGAGCAACCTGCTCTGAGTTGATCCTGGTTTGAATGTGGGAAACTTCAGTGGTCCTCTCCAGCCTACACTATTCTATGACTATATGCTTCTCTTTTATAAAATTGTGTGTGCCTTTCATATTGTTGAGTTCTAATTTGTTGTCTGTTGAAGAGGGCTTGTGTAACCTTTCAGCATCACAAAGAATTTAGGAGGCTTTCTGGAGTTTGGAAATGAGACAATAATGAGGAATGATGGTTGGGAACAGAGCCGCATTTAACAGTATTCAATAAAAGAGATTCGATTAAAAT
This sequence comes from Scolopax mira, assembly GCA_004320125.1. Classification (NCBI taxonomy): domain Eukaryota; kingdom Metazoa; phylum Chordata; class Aves; order Charadriiformes; family Scolopacidae; genus Scolopax; species Scolopax mira. The sequence goes on along the minus strand of BJBW01005278.1, from coordinate 76,928 downwards.
GTGTGATCTCCTAGCTGATGACAGCAATATTTTTTCTTAAGCTAGTTTGTTTGTCTGCAATTCTGTCTGCATTTTTCAAGCAGATTTCTCTTTTTTCTCCTCCTTTTCGTTTGTTGGTACTGCCTTCTGGAACACTGTTTCCTTCCTGTCTCACTGCCCTGGTTCTCTATCTGTGCAGTTCCAAACTGACCCCCCAGGCACTGCCTCCCCCTAAATCCTGGCTCCCAGGATTCTTAATTCTAGGCAGAGATGCCTTCAAAGAGCTCATTACTAACCTGTCAGAACCTGCTAATATCTGTTCCACACCAAACCTCCTTTGTTACAGAAAGTTACAGTCAGATATCATATATCAGCCACTTTATCATATATCTAATCCTTATTCCATGGCTCCTTAGCAAAGGTTGAACACAATGTTTTCTACACCATCGGTGTCTAAATTATTACTTAATAAAATTATCAAGTTGGGAGACATAAACACATAAGATCTTGTCAGGCTTTAATATATCAAATTTTGTTTGTTCATGTTTGGAAGGATATTTTGAAATTAAACTAGGAGAGCTGATTTTAAAAAATGCACTGTAATAGCTGTCCAGAAAGAGAAGTAAGAATTCAATGATTGGGTATTTGGAATTAGAATAGTACTTGCATTATGACTTTGTGTCATTATGCTTAATATTTTGTCTAGTTTTATCCTGATAAAAGCAAAATTTTAGGAGTGATATTTTTGTCATAAATGGACGTTTTATGCAGAAACCACTCTGTTTCTGTAATATAGCACTCTCATTATTTTGTGTTCTGGTTGGGGTTTTTTAACTTTTAACTTTAAGTTGCAAGCAGATTCAGGACTTCCGTATTTATTGATGTTGCTCATCCTGCTCCCTGTCTTTCAGAGAGTTGTGAGAAGAATTCCCTCAATAGCTGGCAGAACCGAACACCCACTTCTGAAGAAGAAGCAGCAGCTCTTACACTTCAAGCCATCTGGAGAGGGACCTACGTTAGGAAAATACTGAACAGCAGGAAAGCAGGTGTGTCCGTGTCCTTTAAAAAGACCTTTTAAAAGTCATAGAATGGTTAGAAGTAAGACACCTTGATATGGCAACGCATCCTGTCATCTAAGAGATATTGAACATGGGTGGGATAAACTACCCACTGGAGCTGCCCGATTCTTTTTGTTTTAGTTACACAGATCACCTGGGCACATACCTACCCCCTTCATAGCATCGGCAGATAAAAGCTGCTGGGGGCTAAGCAGCATATACTCTGCGGAATAAGTGATATCACCTGATATCACTACAGCGTGTTACAGTAAAAAAACTGTAAATCAGAAAAAATACTGATCACCTCATTTTTGCAGTTGTAGGAGTGCTGAAACATACAAAGGTGATGGTGAAGAGAATTTACTCTGTCAAAGGAGAAATTAGTTTCTAGCTCAGTGAGACTTCTGTAAAATTCCAAATCAAAACTAGCGGTTTTTTTACAAGTATTTGGCAGGTCTATATTGAGAAAAAACAAAAGCTGCATGTTATATTTTCTAACTTATTTCATTATTTACAGGTACTAAAGAGAACACTAGGGTCAAAGAAATGTTGGAAAAATTGTGGACTGCAATTGATCTAAATTTTGAACAGTGTGCTGTAATGCTCTTAAGGTAATCATGTAATAAACTATTTTATTTCAGGCAGTACTATAGAATTGCAATAAAATGCTGGTATCACAAAATGATACAAGCATTACTATTTTTAAAACTACAAAACTCTATTGGAAGGGCTGATGTTTTTAATGAAGATATATGATCCTTTATTCTATGTACCCTACATATGTAAAGCTACAGCAAATTTTTAGCTATGTGTGTTACATGTTTTTTCCTACAGCTTGAGATAGAATATTACCTTCCTCCTGTATTTAATTTTTTAATATCCTAATAGACTGTTCATAGGCGAATTCCCTCACTACAAAAAAGATACTGAGATGCTGGAGCAGGTTCAGAGAAGGGCAACAAAGCTGGTGAGGGGTCTAGAGCACAAGTCTTATGAGGAGCGGATGAGGGAGCTGGGGTTTTTTAGCCTAGAGAAAAAGAGACTGAGAGGGGACCTTATTGCTCTCTACAACTAGCTTAAAGGAGGTTGTAGAGAGGTGAGGCTTGGTCTCAACTCCCAAGTAACACGTGATAGGACAAGAGGAAACGTCCTCAAGTTGTACCATGGGAGGTTCAGATTCAATATTAGGAAAAATTTCTTCACTGAAAGGGTTATCAAACATTGGAACAAGCTGCCAAGGGAAGTGGTTGAGTCACTCTCCCTGAAGGAATTTAAAATACAAGTAGACATAGTGCTTAGCGATATGGTTTAGTGATGGTTTTTGTCAGTGTTAGGTTGACCATTGGATGATCTGAAAGGTCCTTTGCAATCTAGACAATTCTATGATTCTATAAATCACTATAAATACTCATTCCTTAATTAAACAATTAACCTTTTGATTTAAAGAAACATTTTCATTCATGCTATCTGTTAAGGAATTCTGATTGACATTGGAAAGGAGTTAGCTATACTGCTTAATTTTACCACAGTTTATATCATCAGAAGATTTGTTTGCAGCACTTGTTTGAAGGAAAGTAGATATATTTCTAGGTAGATGTTTTCCCTGGCATTTAATTGCAGCTTTTGCAATGACAGGTACTCTAATTTCAAGTGTTCCCTAAGTCATTTGCAAGCATGACAATCTTCAGGGATCACACATTTTCATTAAGTGCTTCAAAGATCTCTGCAAGTATTCACACAACTGATCTAGTAATAGATCAGTTTTGTCATGGGTGAGGAGTGAGAACTGGCAATAATTACTGGCTGTGGGTATAAATCCTCACTCCTTATAACCAGCAGTTTGAGGAACTCTCATATGGAGTATAATTTTATTTTACTTTTTAGTGTTTCTAATCCTAAAAGATGCATATGTTGATGGGATCAGGACTTTGCAACCACAGCCTTGTACCAAATGTTAGACCTCAGTTTTAGATTTTTTTCTCTAAATCAGCAAAGATCAGATGCAGTTTTTAGTCTACATTCAGATTTACAAGACTGATTCTTAGGCATTGTCCCAGGGGTTACATTGGAGTGTTAAAAATCATACTAATGTGATTTTGGGGACTTGGGTGGGGTTTTTTTGTTTTTGTTTTGTTTTTATTTTTAATTTTTATCCGCTGACATACTTCCATTTAATATGACAAGCTAGCACCTTGGCCAATAAATAATATGCAGAATTTTGAAAGTTCTGCATTAGGATAAAAATTTTCCCATTCTCTAACCCTACATTTACTGGAGGCGAGAAGCAGTACCGTTTTACAATATGTAAACAAGTTTACAACAGTTTCAAATGCCTTAAAACCTCTCAGTTTGTGGTAGGATTGCCACCTGTTTCTCCTTATACATCCCATGTAAGCTCATCTATGTTTGTCTCTGCTATAATTTTCAATAATTTAAAAACTTGAGGTTTCTGAGGGGCTTTTTCTGTCTGTGTGTGTGCTATCAGTGATGGAAGGAACCTTTGCAAAGCTTCACAGACTGAGATCTCCAACTGTTCTGCTTTAAATTACTTTTGGCAATGTTTGCATCTACTCTGTGACTCACAAATGTCAAGGCCAACTGATACCATTACTGAAAACATGAATGTGGAGATTGTCTTGGTAATTCCAGTTCCTATCTTGAAATAACGAAACATCAACGTAACATTGACCGAATTTTCTGGATAAAAGTTTTGCTGTTTAACAACTGTTCATTTTTGACACAGAAAAGATGACAGGCATCATCCAAAATGGGTGTTGTGAGGTTCCCTTGGGCTATCCTCTTTATGTAAACAATTTAAACCAAATTTTGAATTAGCCTAATTAAAAGATAGTAAACAATGTATCTTTTTTGCTTACTGCAGAAAGCAAGTAGCTAAAGAGTAATTGAAGACAGAGGGGGTGGTGGAGAGAAGGAGATCCTTTCCTTTGTCTCTATGTAGGCATGTTTTCACTCATAATCTCCAGAGAAAAATCACTGGAAGAAGTCAAAAGATAGAGTGATACTTATTATCTTTCTCTGGTCTTCATCCAACTACCTGTTCACATAGCAGTGAATTTTGTATGCTAGTCGTCACATTGCTTTGTCCAGAGGAATATTAATTTCTGTTATTGCATATGGTAAATAAAAATCCATGGTGTCAGTTAGGTGCCAGTGAGGTTAGCTCTGATTTTGTAGAACTTCATAACACTTGAGAGCTTATTTGCCTTAAAAATAACTTTTGAATTTACAGTCTTGTGTTCCTTCTTGTGTGAAAGGAATGTATTTAATCCCAGTTTGAATTTTTGCTTTTACTCCTTGTTCCATAATTTTTTTAAAGGAAACAAAGGGTTTTCAAATCTGCTAGTGATGCCACAGCTTTAAGATGATAGCTTAGTAGAAAGAAATGGAAGATATGCTTATATGCTGATATTTATTTTAAAAAAATAAAGTTTAGTAGAAGCCATAAGATTTTGGAATATTAGAAGAAGTTGTTCTCATGGATAAGATGACTGATACAAATATTTGTGTGTAAGCATTGACCATTACAGGCTATTAGGTCTAAAAGAGTATATCCCTAACTTTTTTCAGACTGAACAGCTACTAGAGAAAAATTAGTGACACATTTTATACCATTTTTTTACATTCATGCATGAAGCACTGTTCTTCATGATAAGCATAAATTACAGATATATTTGCCTTCTTGATTAGATTTAAGTATTTGTCTTGTTTTCTGCTTTCCAGAGAAATGTTTAATAGAAACTGTAAGTCAATTGAAAAGTTTCCTTGCTATGAAGATGAATGGTGTAAGATGTCTTTTGTTGACTATGCTGTGACATATGCTGATCAGCCACCAAACGTGTGGTTTGTGGTTTTCAGGTGAGTTTTATACAGCCCTAAATAACTCTTATGGGGATGTAGTATTGTTGCACTGTGATTTTTCATCAACCTGCTTTAAAAACATAATTTTACTTATGCCTACTTTTCTTAAATTCTAATTTATACTTTTACTTCATGTTATATAAATCATTTTATTTGTGAAAATAATTTTAATATCATTTGAATTCTCTTTTTTTTTTTTAGAGAAATATTCATTGTTCCAGAAGACATGCTTATACTGCCAAAGGTATATACCACTATCCCTTGCAGTAGACTTCATGTGATTGACAATGACACAATGGAGGAAATGCCACATGTCTTTTTCAAAGCGACACCTCACATTTATGCAAAAAATAAGGTAAATGCAAAGAATGGTTATGAAAAGTATCATTTTAAAAATAATAAAAATTACCCAGGTTCTGTGGACAAACACTTTCACCTGTGTCATAATGTTCTCCTTAGAAGTGCCTCCTTATTTATTAACAGTTTGAACAGAGACTATCACTGATCTGTTTCTGTGCTAAACCTTTAACAGTGAAGTCATAGCCTTAATTTCCTTTGATATTTTTTTACTATCTCTAAATGGAGGAATATCAGCAGATGCCCCTGTCCTGTGCTAATCAGTGGCAATATGGCTGCTATTGACGCTATCCATCAGACAGAGCAAACTTCAGGAGTCAGAATGAGGTTTGAATAGCCTTTTTTTGTTATACTTAAATTAATTAAATTAACATGCAACTTCATGTGCTGATGACAATTGCCACATTGACACCAAATACAGCTTTAGATACATACCTGTATGTTACCTCAGAAGCTTTAGTGCAAATTGCTTCTGAAAACTAACTATATCAGTAAATAGTTATCAAAATTTCCCTTCCTCCTCCCCCTGGCTTTCTATCTTTAAGCTAAAGAAGACAATTAGCTCAGTCTTTTCTTGCAAGTTGCATGTTCTACATCATTATTCTCTCCTCTGAACTCTTTCAAATTGCTGTTGGTTTTTTTTTCTTACTTATGATGCACAACACTAAGCACACTAAACTTTACACCAAAGATTAACTTGTGGCTATGCAAATAATGAGTAAGAAAATGAGTAGTTAACATGTCTTATTTTAAAATAATGTTGAATTATTTTTTGTCTTCCTCTAAAGTTAAAATCCTTCTTTGTATATCAGCTAATTAAACAGAAATTTTCTCCATTCCAGCATCCACATTACTAATAAAATTATTGAATAGAATCAGGTTCAGGTTAGATCTTTGAACTGACTGCATCCCACTTTTCAAAAAGGAGCCATGAATATGTGCTCTCTGGATGACAGCCACTCTGATTTCTTCATTATGACAGCATTTCTTTTTAGGTTTAGAAGAATGATGAGAGATACAATGTCAGGTGTCCTTTGTTCCCATAGTGTGCTTTCCTATACAGGGAAGCTTGATTGATTTGATAAGAGTTGGGTTTTGCAATCTCTTTGCCATGTTGAGGGAGTTGCAAGAAGTTAGTTTTATTATTTCATTATGCTTTCAGCCACTATAGTTATGCTGACTGATAACTTTCTAAATCTAAAAAAAAACCAGCATTGCAGTTCTATAGTCTTCCAGTACCTTATGTGTCCTCCATCAGTTATCAAACATAATTTAAAAGTTTTGTGGTTGTTTTAACCTATTATTGAATGATCCTTCAAACAGTTCAGAAGTTCATCAGGTCACACTTATCTAAAACATTAATTTATCTATATAATAATTTACTATTTCTTTTCCTGTGCTGACCTGCCTCTTTAATAGTACCCCTACATGTTCACATGCTGACCTTTTAGTGAAGACTGATTCACATTTTTGCTTTCTCAGTCTCACCTGTCATTAAGAAGGAATTGATGTCAGTCTAACACTGCAGGAGTGGTTTTCTTGTCTTTCTTTTGTAACTTTCAATTTCGTCAATTATTTTTTTTTTTGTTTTTCAGTAAAATGAGCTTGCCTTATCTAGTGTTTATAGTAAATATTAGCTGAATGTGACAGATAAGGACTGCTACTGCTGGAGGAATATGCTTAAAAAAGAAGGGTTGCAAGACAAGCTCTTCAAGCTCTCAAAACTAATTTGGAATCCTCAGAGATGGTCTGTGGATTCCACCAGACAGAAAAAATCAGTTTGGAATCCAACAGTGGAGAGTGGTGGGATGCAAAAAAGAACTCTCAGTGTTGAACACTACATACTGCTTTTCAGAAAAGTGATGAATTATGGAAAGAACAATTACAACTTCAGATTTATTTCAGGTCTCTTCTCAGTATTTGTTCTGTTTAGCAGGGTACAACTGCCTACTTCTGTCTTGTAAGGCTGGTTTTCCATTTTCTTGATTTCACTAATTCTTTCTCTGGCCTCTTCCCATTTACCATAACTTTCTTGAATAAAGATGACCAAAACTGTACACAGTATTCCAAACCAGATCTTACCAACACTTTGTGCAGTGCAGTGGTTTTAATATTGAAAATGCTTGTTTTGCTATGTGCTACCCCATCTTGTATATTCCATAATATCCTTTTTTCAGGGGTACAGCACAATAACCTCAGTGATTCTAACATTAACTAATGAAAAAGGCCATTTTTATTTTATTCTTGTCCTTCCTTATTGAAGAAGTCCCCACTTAAAGCAGACATTTTTGTTATTATCTTCTAAACTCATGATTTACATTTTAAAATATTAAACATGCTTAATATCAGTAAAGAGTGATTTTAGTTTAAGAGTATTAAGACAGAATTGTGTAGGTATGCTGTATTTTTCAACTTGTTCTTATTACATTTCTTAATCACTGCTGCCAACTTTCTCAGTAAAAATATAACTTTATGCTGTACAATTGACCTTGTTTTGTATTTGTAAATGATTCATAAATGTTTCAGTGGACCCGCAAAAAACATTGAAAGCTCTATTGATGTTTTGACAAAACATTATGCAAATATTATGAAACACAGAATACAGTGGTATCATTTTAATCTGTTACCTTGCTTTTTAACAGTATTTTGTAAAAAATAGTCAATGATGTAATAAATCAAGCAAGAAATTATAGAGGATGTCTGAATTCCTAAATGTCAATATTAATACAGAAAAAGTCCTATCTTTTTTTTTAAGTTGTTCTGCTTCAAAACTACAAATCAGCAATTTACATCACAACTAAAAAGAAATCCTATCAACAGATATTGTTGTTCTGCTGCTGAGACACTCCTGGAATGCATTATAGCTCATTTCAGAATGACTGACAATAAGGAAAAAATCTGCACACTAGCAATAATGTCTGTCTTCTTTCTGCAGACATTACTATCTAGATAGAAATTGGCTGCTTGCTTTGCAACGTTTAGATTTCTTTTTCTGCATTAAGTGACATTCTTCCATGGTAATGTTTTCTACTGCTGGATGGAGTTTGGTTTGGGTTTGATTTTTTATTCTACTCTATTATTCTTTTTTAACAGATTGTAGAAAAGTACAGAGATAAACTTTTCTCAGGCTTCATCTGACCAACAAAGATAAGAGGTTAAGAAATTGTGACTAACAACATATTTAGTCTAGAAAATAGAAGTCTCTTTAAGTAAAGACACTGAACAGTTATGTTCTTGACTAGTCATAGAAGTACATAAAGAAATCATCTTACTTTACAAAAAAATAGTTTATGTGATATATTAGAAAACAACCCTTTCTGATTCTAGAGACAGTGAACTTTAAAAAGATAAGTAAGTAAGTAATAAAACTTCTAAAAAGTTTCTAAGAAAAACACACAAGTTTTACGATGTCTAGATCTATTTTCTTATTTCTCAATAAAAATGTCTGATGGTTACTCTGTGTTCCTACCAGCCACAAAATTCAGTTACTGTCCTTTCTACTTGCTTTTAGTATTCAGGAAGTGCCCACTCAAACAATTTTTTAATCTTAAATCTAGATTTTTTGCATGTTTATATTGTATAACCTTTCTTTATAAATAGGTATCAACCGAAAGTGTTTTTGTCATGTGCACTGTGGTGTCAGATAGCACTTGAATATCTGGCTATCATGACATTTTAATAATTGAAAAAGCAAGTTGGTGTGGATAGTTTGGAGAATATGAAGAACTTTGAAGAAATTAATCCTGAGTTCCTCTGTTAGATTGCAATTGGCCATTGCACTCATTATTTCCCTTTTTCCAGCCCCTGTCTTTCAAGTAATCACATTCATATTGCCTTCTTTATTTTAAATGCAAAATACATTCTAATTTTAAATTCTAACCTTTTAAATTATATGTTTTCTCATATTCCTCTTCTCAGAATTCATAAGGAGCAGATAAATGTGCATCAAGATTATTAATTGTGTTGCATTTTTAAGTAATTTTGTATTTGATTTTTCTAATGATAGAAGTATTTTTTTTAAATCAACATCTTCAAATAAATAATATTAATATCCTGATATTTAATGTTATACTTGCAATGATATTGTTAAAAGTAGGGGTAATATTATTTTAACCTCATATTTGAAGACAGAATGAATCTGATTTCTGAATTTCCATGCAGAAAATTGCATTCACACATAGTTTCACACTGCCTACAGCATGAAGGGACATTTTAAAATCTTTGGTTTAACAGTGAACAGTTATTTTCATGTTTACATTTTATTTTTATCTAAGTTTGCTTTCATATGTGAGAGGGCTGCTAGCTTTTGCTAAATGTCTTGTACGTGATTTGCCAAAATATTAGTTTCCTTATCTTTAGTATCTATAATCTCAAAATCATTGTGCAGTTTTCAAATACATCAATACTTTAAAATATAAATCTTTCTCACATCTGGCATAGAGGACAGATTTTTCCCAACAAGAGTAGAGTAGAAATTTAATGTGATTGTTTCACAGCTTGGAGTGAAAGTTCTTGGTTTCAGCAGTTTTAACTCCTTCTTCATTATATCGACTACTATGACTATTGCCACCGCCACTGCCACCACCACCACATATAGTTTTGGTCAGATATCAAGAAGGAAAAAATATTTTGAACACAATAAAAAGGCTTTGATTGATACTATAGCTACTGATTATACAAGAAAAAGGATAGTAATGTTACTGAACCCAGAGATACATAGATGAGTTTTATCTGGGAGCTACTGACATATTAGTATTGTGTACAAAGCAATAAAATACATACAATAAATATGTTTTACTGAACTTTAGTCATGGTATGAGAAGACTTTTCATACTAGACTTCTGCAGTGCTTAAATAAAAAAGAATCGATTAATATTTCTGATATTAGACTTTATTAAACAACTTAGAATCATCAAATTATTTGGTTAGAAATAAGTTAGGTTTGGAAGTCAGGAATTTGATTATATCTGCCCTTAAAAATAAGGTCAACTTTGAAGTCAGATGATATTGTATTTGACTTGCTATGTAACTTTTTGTCAAATATAAATTCCTGTAATATGAAATGTTCTGTAAGTTAGACTACAGACTACTATATTTTTCAATAGTAATAGGACTATATAGTCCTTCCTGCTTATGAAGGACATCTTATTACATATTGCAGATGGAGTGTTGGACTTCAATAGTGAGAGAACTGTGGTACATGTATTGATATGAAACAGGAATTTTACAAAGTTTGATAGTAAATAGAACAGTGTTTTAATAAAATTCGATGGCAAGGCACACTTGGCTATTTACTGGAGAGAGGACAGAACTGTCAGGGAGACCCTCCTGTTGAGTCATGAGGTTCAGAGAGACACCCTTGCTTTCTAAACTCCTTCTCAGAGAGGAGTCTAGGTGCAGCTGAATCCATTCCTAGTCCCAGACTTGGTCAACAGATTATATCTAGACGATTATATATGCACAGTCCTTTATATCACTTAGCTAAGATTTCAAAGTTTAGCATGCTGTTAGTCACTTACTGAGGATCTATTGTGGCAAGAAACCTCATAATCTTGAGAAGTAACCTTGTAAGGCGTCCCTATTCAAGGGGAGATCCCGGCATGCAGCCCAATGCCATGCAGGAGAGCTCAAAGGGCTCCTGGGCTGTTCACTATTTATGGGAATAAATAATAAATAAATAAAAAGGTTGACCTGTAGTCACATTTGCTTATCAATCACAGTACCAGCATTGTGGTTACATGGGAACATTGCTTGAGTTAGCCCTTAGCAATTCTGTTGTTATCTGTCTCTCCAAAACCATGTTGAGCCAGTTACAGCCATCGTGATCGGGTACACCAGTTGTGACCACCACGTGTAGTTATCACATGTAGTCTGTTACATGTTGCCGTAGAGTGCATTTTGAGTAGTGTCATTTCCAAGTAAAAATTATTTCTTTTCTTCTTTCAGAAAGGATACACATTTATGGCTGAAGCACGTACTGGTGACCTAACTTTGGCAGCTGGAAAATGGAGGCTTCGGCTCATTGGTTCTCGTAGTCCACTCCCATTTCTGAATCGTGAGGCTGTATATAGTGTCTATTCTACTAAAGAAATTCGAGAGTATTACATACCAAATAACAAGCATGTGATGTTCAGGTAAATATTGAGAGAAGAATGTTTAAATTCTGCTCTTTCTATGGACCATCTCTGACAGAGAAGTATATAATTTCCTCTCTCTTAGAAGGGGAAGGTATTAAAACAAATATCTGAATTTTATGAGCTGCTAATGTGCAGTACCAAATTTAACATTTCATTTATGAAAGTGTTGCTTTCTGAAATGTTGCTGCTGTTTAATGAAGAATAAGTATGAAGTTCACAGACTATAACCTTAAAATTGTAGTAACGGTATTTTGCATTTCTGTAGCCTTGATCTTGAAATATTATTCCTATGTCAATTACTAAAGTTCCATAATATTTTGGGGGTATTAAATATGAATTAAAGTTGACATTTTGCAGGTGTGGAGGAGAAATAAAATTTCTTTTTTTTTTTTTCAGCTATTCTATTCAGCTTTTCTATTTTAGAATGCCGATTCCTTTAGGATAACATATTTCATAAAAATATGACAATTTAATTTTTATTAATCCTTTTTTAATTGATTAAACTTTATTTAAATCAGTTTATTCTAGTAGAGGTTGAGTTCATAACTGACCCTAACTAAATCAGTATGCTTAAGTTTTTACACAAACGACTGCATGCTGAACTTAAGCAGGCCCCATGCATAGAGCTAATTACATGTATATATTTTGAAGGTTAATTAATTCTAGTACACTTTGCCTTCACCTGACAATTTGTATGATGGGGAATCAGGTTCAACATAAATGAAGAAAGCATGTAATGGAAATATAACAAATGCACTCAAATTCTGTTAACTCTTTCTTGATGACTTTGGTGGTTTGTTTTTTGTCTTTTTTCCTCTCTGATGTTGCCAATCTTTTAAAAAATTTGAATTTATGGACAAAAAGCAACATAGAAAGTTAGGAGTTGCAAAAAAAAAAAAAAAAAAGTTTAATTTTCATCCTAATACTCTAATTCTACAGTCTGTTAATTCTATAGTCTTTTAAGTTCATTAGGCTAGCAGCTGCTATCAAATGAGATAACTCTTTTGAAAGTAAATCTATCTCCTTTTTCTTTTGCTCGGTTACTTTTTAATTGAAATGGTTCCCTCATTTGGCTAACCATGTTTTTCAACAAATACTAGTACAGCAGGAGGGAAAAGAAAAAAGAAATGGCAAAACCATACCCTTTTTGCAGCAGCACTTTGATCATAGATTTCACTGCAGGAAGTGATTAGGAAGTCCATTAGATGGCAGGAAAACCATTGATCACAAACTCAATTTTAAGTGTTTGCTTCCAGGTCTGCACAATGTTTAGATGCTTTCATAAAAAAAAATGATCTGGCATAGTTGGTTATATTGCTATAATTTTTTCTTCCCCTTTAGGTATTTCGTGAAAGTCACAGCCTCACATATTGCTACAGTGCAGGCACAAACCTCTAAATCAGATGTGTTCATTAAACTACAAGTCCTAGATAACGAGGAAGAAATTGTGAGTGTCACTGGAAAGGGCCATGCAGTCATCCCTGCTTTTAATTTCTTGAGTAATGAAACGCTTTCGAGTTCCCACTGTAAGTATTGTGTTCTGTATTGGATAATTTTATTCACTAAGAGATACACATTCCTAGGGTAACTTCAGGTAATTACAGAAAATATTTTTTTTTTCCATGAATTCATAATTGCTTTATGATCGAGTGAAATTAACTACATTTTTGAGCAATGAACAGGAGCTTTTTGCCCTCTGTAATGAGGAAAGGTACCAAAAAGATTGACTGAAATAAGATGTCCAGTGTAATTTTCTTCCTCTACCTTTTGGTTTTGTTTTGTAACTAAGTAAAGATTTTTCTGGAAAATTGAAGTAGCTTCTCAGTTCTGAAAATTTTATGCATATGCTTGTCTTGCCCTTGAGAATTCAAATATGTTTTATTTTCAAGATCTTGCCTTTATTTTTTTGATGTTAATGTTTCAAAACATTGGTTTTGGGGTTTGGTTTGTTTCAGTTTTACTGTCTGGGTGTCAAGCATTGGAACAAGTTGCCCAGAGAGGTTTTGAAGTTTTCATCCTTGGAAATAATCAAAACCCATCTGGCCATGGCCATGATCAACCTGCCCCAGTTGACCCTGTTTTTTGCAATGGGCTTGAACTAAACGATTTTCAGAGGTGTCTTCCAGCCTCTGCCACAACCATTCAACCTCCTATGATCCTGTGATATCAGTTAGTAATTAAGACATATGGTTTGGTTTTCTCTTAATGATACACAAACGATCCAGTTTCCTTGGATGTGCTGTCCAGCTATACAGGTATTCATTTAGAAATGGACTTCATAGAGAGAGCCTTCAGCTTGAGACTGTGGCGATGCTCTACCATCTTTCACTGTAATGTAGCAAGATAACTTCCTGCACACAGTAGACAGCAGAGTTAGGTTACCTAGTCTTCCTCCTCCTGCTTTACTTCCAGGCTTTCTGAAGTTTAGAGTTCTGCCAAACCCAGTACTCAAGAGCTACCATCAGACAATATTAGCTACTTGCTACTGGCATTTTTATTGTTTGATAAAACTGGGTCTAGACTGCAAGGAAACTAAATCAAAATTGGAATGAAAATTTTGTCATCTGAAAGTACCTGGACAGTTGATTGACACTTGATTTTGAAGTGCTGTTTAATTTTACTGTTCAGAAACAATAAATACAACTGAATAGGTACATAAATCTTAGGCATATTTTCAGCAACTGTCCCTGTAGTGCTCCAGTAATTTTTGACAAAAAATGAGGTACCATCTACCTACTTCTTATATATAATAGATGTTAGTTACTACTGCCATGCCATCTGAACTTCTTCCATAATCTTCATTTCTTTCCCTGTTTTCTGGGCACTTCACTTCTTAATCAAGCTGTTTCCATTTTATTTGTAAGATTGTTCACTATTTTGAATTTTCCATTATATCTATAGTTTATATTTTGAAAATTCTTCATAAACATTACAAATTTTCTTAAAGCAGTTGTTTATAAGCAAAGTCAGCTACTGTGCTGTCCATGGACTCCACTGAACATCAATGTTGTAAAATACTAAAGTGTTTGGTCCTTTTATGAAGACTTTTAAACAATGAGTCTTCTAAATCAATCAGTTTCTGCCTGTTTGAGCATATTCAGAACCCAAGGCAAAGACAAATTGTTCAAATACTGGATTATTGCTTCTGTAAAGCCGAAAATAGCATCATATTTCATGCACTTAGCTTTGCTGTTTTGAACAGTTTAGTTTTCTTCTGTGATCCTTCAGAAAAATGTTTTATCAAAATTTCCAATGCTGTGTGGGAAAAATAACTAATTTGATCGTGTTTATGAAACATCTTGATTTCTATCTCGCATCTTGTTATAACCAGAAATGTAAAAATAAATACTATGGAGGCCATGCTCTTAAAGCCTAATTAACTAGATGACAATATTGTAGTTTTAAAGGAAGTCACGAAGAAACCGTTATGATTTTGAATTACCAAGACAATCAATAGCTATTTTTGGCTACAGTTTTTGGAATCTGGGAATGGATTAATAAACTTTATACTAAACTGGTGGAAATAGAAGCAGGAAAGTTATAAAATAGCGGAGATTATAGTCAGCATCACAGTACTTGAAATGAATTGCCAAGTTCCCCGCAGTAAAGTGAAGGAAAACTTTTTCTTAGGAAAGCATCCTGTTGGCAAAGATCATAGAGTGAAGACTGAAATAAGTTAAAAAGGCACAATCCAGTGAAAGAGAAACATGTTCCAACAGATGTTGGAAGGGAGAGGATGGGGCAAAATAACTAAGAGGGATGTCTTGTCTTTGCCAGACTAGTAGGGGGCATAGTTGAGAAGAACTTCATAAAATATCCTCAGAAATCAGACACACACATTAGTTTTCAATCTCCTATGATACAAATAATTTATGCTAATTTAAAATTATTTTAATCCACTGCGAGTCATTCAATGAATTATATGTTATATTAACCTTATTGAAAATAGGAAGGGTTGTCATATCAGGGTCCTATGCAGCAGTGGAGATTATAAATAAGTGTTACAATTTCAGACTGTATTCGAAGGTGAAACGAATATTCTGATGTAATTTAAGTGTGTGTGAGTGTATAGAAACCTGTAATTTAGAAGGAATGACTGTGAAGCTGTCACTGTTTATTGTTTTTTTTACTATTATTTTAACAATGCTAGACCCAGTGGCCTTAACGTTCAAGTTCTTTTCCTATATATATATGCTGCCTGTATTTTACAAAGAAGGCATTTTCTCTAAATGTTACAAGTCTTTCAGAGCATCCAAATTACAGGAAAAGATTATGAAATGTACTCAGTACAACCAATATAACATTATCATATTAGCCAACCTGCTGATCGTCTGTGGGTGCAATTTATGGCATTGTAAAAGCATGTTTCTTCACTATTGTCAAGTGTGTTAGGAACTTAGAGAGAGAATCATACTTTGGGTTGTAAGGGACCTTTAAAGGTCATCTTGTGCAACCCCCCTGCAATGATTAGGGACATCTTCAACTAGATCAGGTTGCTCAGAGCCCCATCCAACCTGACCTTTAAAGTTCCCAGGGGTGGGGCATCTACCACTTCTCTGGGCAACCTGTGACAGTGTTTCACCATCCTCATCATAAAAAATTGTAAAAATTTTTTTCTTATACATAGTCTGAATCTACCCACAGATTGGCCTGTACAATATAGGAACCTCCATAAATACTGATGCCAAGGTGGGCATTGCTAAAGTGGACACTCAATACAAGAAGACTGTTTTCTAGCTCACTCAAAAAGTGCGCTTTCACAGAATAGGAATAATCAGAATTTGATTAAAACTTTATACCATCCCCACCAAATTTGTTAGTTAAGCAAGACACAATCTTCACATTTGAGACCTAGTTTCACACATGTTCTGCCTCTCATAGAATTGATCACTGTGTTACTAGAAGTACTCTTAAGTGACATTATTGTGACAACATCACCAATAAAACACTATCCCCTTTTCCAACTCATAATCTGTTAATACATCTCCAGTCACAATTGTTTTATAAATGTCTTCTCTAGTCCAAAACTTACAGTAGACAATTTGATTTTGAATATATTTACTAGTTCTGAGATGTAGCAGATGACTTTGACCTTGAACATTGACTTACCAATAAAGGAGTTACATATAGATACGTTACAAACACGACTTGTTCTGTTGATATAAGCATAGCAGTCCTGTAAACACAGATGGGCAAGTGATTGCTCATAATCCTTTTATTTTCCATAGTAACAGTCTGATACAATCCAATCTCAAAGTGTCAAAATCTCATTCTGATATTTGTTTGAATCTGGAATCAAGGTAGGTAGGAGTTCTTTCTAGTCAGAGCTCTGCTAGGAAAAATGAGCATTTATATAGAGTATGAAAAGTAGTTTGGTGTTTTAGCACCACCTGGTGACGATTGCTAAAAGTATTATTTTGGATGTGTATGCATTTTTGGGAACTCTTACATGTCATCTTTCCAGCAAGGAGAGCAAAATGAGTCTTACAGAGGATTCCACCATTCTGAGCAGAATTACCTTCATGGCAGGATCACCCTCTAGGCAAATCATTGTAGAATTTTTCAATACTTAAGCTCTTAACATTCAGAAGAGACAAAGGAGTAGGGTGCCTAAGGAATGCAACCTCCCTTGAAACCTACCTACCTTGATAGGTAGAGGTAGGCTCCTTCATAGGGCAGTGCACAGCTCCTAAAGCCCAGACACCAGACCTTTTGGAGAGGAGCTTGCCTCTCTGTTGTCTACAAGAGGGAGTACGTTTTGTTGGCATCACTGCTTTAAAGCTACCTTTTTGTAAATTATTTGCACTATCCCTTGATAACAGTAGCTCAGGTAGGCACTAGAAGATCCTTCCTGACTAGAAACTTTCATGCAAATATTGCAAGTGTTACCCTAAAGGGAAGTTACCTGATTGGAAATTTTCTGTATGTAGTTATTTTTCCATTTGGAATCCAAATTGTGTCTTTGTAGCAGGTTTTCACACAGATGTAAAAGAACATGCAAAATTCTACTCTCTGGATAATGTTTCTTCATCTGAATGCCTTTCCGTTGAGTGAAAGACTCATGATTTTGATTCCCTATGATGAAAGCCTTCATATCCTAATCACTATGAGTTTTGTCTCACCTTCACAGCACCGGAAGCTAACAGATACCTGGAAAGCTCAGCAAGTTCTATTTGAATGAGAAGCTGTTCCACAGCTATGGGATTGCTTAGGCAGATCTTTTATGAAACAATGCCCAGGAAGTTGCATCAATCTAAAAAATGGGTTAGAAGAAACCGAATAGTGTTTTCCTTCAAGTTTCTCTCATAGGCTTCCTTACCACAGGGACAGTAGGAGGGATAACTCAGGTGCTAAAGATTCTCAATGTCATGAGGAAGAGCAACTTATAGCTTGTGATTAGGAGTTTGAGACATCTTGAAGAAAGCATCTCTGCAAGGTCTTGTTTTAATTTCCTGACTTTTACTGTTTTTCTTAGGAAACACTACCTTATGCAGAGGAAAGATCTGATAGCAGGTGTTCCATGGCATTTGACTTCCACAAGAAACAATATTACCTGGCTCCTTTGAGTTTCTAGTGGCACACTTAAACTTTTATTTGGCATTTACATACTGACACACCACCAATTTTGCTTAATCTGGTCTAATAGTTCTGTCAACTCCTGTGAACTACCCTAGATGTTTTGTCAACATACGAAACTCTGCACATTTTTCTTTGGAGTGTTGCAATGATACAGTATCATCCTTTGATCACATAAACCTTGGGAAAAGTGAAGTATTCTGTCCTCAGTGAAGTCACAACTGTATCTCCTTTTCAGCTGATGGTCCAGCAATTGCTAGTGTAACACAGGTGATGCTGCTTCCCCAGAGGTGTTATTTTTGCCCTTACTCTATTTTCTGTAAGATACTCCATTTTAAAATTCTTTTTCCTTACTCTATAGAGATCCAGGCAAGATAATATCATAGATTACAGTGGCATTAGAAATGAAAACCAGTTTACATGGCATAAACACACTTCTGTTACACCCTTTCTTTAGCACATTCCTGGGTTTCATGGTTTTTCCACATTAGTTCCTTCCTTAGGAGACAATGATATAACTTTACAGATGATATGCCACAAGTGATTCTGCAGCTCCTTCCAAGATTGGCTTTTTCTAAACTTCAGTCAGCTATGATCTTTGTCTCGGGCTGACAGAAGAGACTTCTGTAAGTGTAGGAGTTGCCAGAACTGTGGCCAATACACCTCTCCTTCCATAGGTGCACAAAACTTATTAAATTAGGTCAGCTGAAAGAGATATCATACAGAGTAAAAGGCTATCTGTATTATGGAATGTATAGTATGGTATTGTGGTGGTTTGTGCAGGAAAGAAGTGTGGGATTTGAGGGAGGGGAAAATTATATGCTTTATAAACAGTAACAACAGTTATATATTCAGTCTTTCAAATTTCTCATTATTTACTTTGTGCAGATTTGTATGTAGAATGAGATCAGGATAGTATTTGGAATAAGCATAATTTTAATTGGAACCTTGTGAGCATGAGAAAATTGACTATGGTAATTATTTTTTCTTAGAGTTTCTGGAGGCATCTGTTTACCTCATACTGATAATTCATAGAATTTCTGGAAATTAACTCTGACATTTTTCATCATCTTGCAGCAAGCAAAGGCCAGACTATTCAAAGTAGTACAAAGAAGGAATCAGAAACTGGAGGATCCAAAAAAAAAGGTGGTTCATCTTCAAAGGAAACTAAAGCTTCTTTCAAGCCAGAACTTGCACGAGAGGGTCCACCTATACTAGAAGATGAATCTTCACTCTTGGAAAACTTTCAAAATAATGGTGGAGGTCCACAACAAGTAAGTGATGCCAAATAATTGGGATTTGGGCAAAAAAGCCCCAGACAAGGGGGTACTGATAATTCTTTTGGTACATGTGGAGATCTAATATCCTGAAGCAAAAACAAGGAATCCAAAATTAAGATTGTTGGTAGCTTCTGAATGAGGCTATGGAGGAGGATAATGTACATATATGAATAACCAAATAACAAGATGTCATTTTTATTTTCTAATCAAGGTGATCTATCCTATCTTTAACCATTTATCATTTGCTCAGTCAAATTTGGGTACAGTATAAAGGTATAACAGGGCCAAAAAGTAATGAAGTTAAACTTCTGATGCTTTAGTGTGAGTTTTCTTTGAAATAGGATGTAAGAGACGGCCATTTCTAATATTTTTAATAGAGAAACACCTATTGCCAGTCAGCTGAAAGCTTTAGGAACATACACACAATAGCTACTACTTGAGCTGGTTTTCTAGAGGGATGTCAAAAATATGGATTTTTCTTGACTTCACAGAGTATTACTTGTCTATCTTAGAAAAATAACATTTATTTTCTAAAACAGTTCTTGTTTGTCTATCTCCAAGTATTCTCTACTGTGATTTTTCTGATAATTAAGTTCAATTACAACAAAATATTAAAAAAAAAAAAAGAAGAAAAAATATTGAGAAATAAATTCCAGGGTTGATCCTTTGACTCAGAACTGGCTTTAGAATTTGGAAAATAATTTTTAAGGATAGTTATTTCCTGTTCAGTGTAGATAATGTTTAAAATAACCCATGGACCCTTTCAACTCTACCTCAAATTAAGATGATATTGAGTGCTAGTGCTAGGGCTCAAAGCCCTGTAAGCAGGTCTTAAAATCAAAGACAAAAGTCTTTGTTTTAGCATGTGGCATACATAGGAAAGTTACATGGAAATCTTAAAGGAATGCAGCTCTTTATTGTATAGCACAGTTTAGTTTCACTTGATAAACACATGAGTAATTGTTTCATTTCACAGGAATTAAAATAAAATCTGTGGAATTAACACTAATTTTTTAAGCTTCTTGTGAATACTGTTATGTGCAAGCTTGTAAATTAATTTCGTGCTTCATTTGCTGAGTTCAGTAGCTGGCAGTTTACTCACCTACAAGACTTTTGAAAGCTTACTATAATTGTTATGTCTTCAGCGTGTTAACATATTGCATTTTCTTTCACAGTCTCACAAGTATATCATACAAGCACTGGTGCTATATAATAGTTGGCCACTTACTGAGAGTCAGTCCCTCTTCGTACAGGCACTGAAAGAAATGCAGAAAAATGAAATCAAAGGTTGGTGCAATCTAAGTATGCGTTTATCAAATACATCATGTTATTGCCATTTTTTTTTTAAAAAAAAAAAGTATGTTCTATTGCTACAAGCTAAGACCATATGATACTTTTTCTTTTATTCACTGCTTCAGTGGAATAATCAAACAACAAAGCTTTTTGCTCCATGGCTCATAGAAATGAAGTTTGATTGCATGATTCTGTACCTTCAGTTCACAAATCATAAAGCAAGCAGAGAATACTCTGCAAAAATCACCTGATCTTATTACAGCTCAAGTTTAGGTAGGGATGAGGAATTTTTGTAAAAGTATGACTGCTTCTGCAGTCAGGGAGACTGCTGACGTGTAATGTAATGACCGAGTGCCCTGATAAAGTACCTCCACATGTACAAGTTTCTGCTGAACCTAAAGAAATGTGTCTGCTAATAATTTAGGAAGATGCAATGAAAGGAGGTAAAACAAAGGCCTGGTTTGGAATATGTATTACTTCTGTACTGTTAGGGGAAGAATTTAGGCAGGGGACAAGACGAGGAAAGTTCCCAAGGATAGGCTGTGCATTCAAGCCTGGAAGACAGAGAAATTTCTCAGGGTCAGAAAAGAAACCAACACATATTAAAAGCAGTTAGAATTCTAGTCAGTATCTTAGAAATTGGGTAAATGGCTTATATTTGCTTCTGATTTTACTGAGGCTGACACAGAATGATTTACATCTTAAATATGTTATAGGAAAATTTATCATGCTGGGTCCAACAGTGCAAGAGAGGGGGGGCTGCTGCTACTCCACCTCCCAGGTCCAGCCAGTAGCAGGGCTGAAAACATCATCCCAGCAGGCATATTCACACAGAACACACATACACACTAGGTATTGCCAGTCACACAAAGCACAGACAAGCACCAGTGGCCTCATCCTGCTCCCCTCTCCGGGTGGACAGAATGGAAGTTTAATAGTGAGACTATATATATTAATTTGTATGTGTGTGTGTTTCTATATGTGTATGATGTGGATCCTTCCAACAGTTGGGCTTACAAACCCAGTCTGCCCAGCAGCTGTCCCCTGGATCCCACATGAGCTGTTGAGGCTGCAGCCCTACTCCAGCTGCTGGTGCAGACCATCACACACACACACACACACACGCAGCTGACCAGGACTTCACAGGTCCCAGTAGCTGGTGCCCCCGTGCTCTACATTCCTGCAGAACCAAAAATTCCACCCCAATTCCACCACTCCGTAAATTCCCTGCATTATTAATATTAAAATTCTGCAACTTAATTTTTTTAAATATGAGATAAGGAGAAATTATTTGTATTTTCATTCCTCATATATATACACTTGCTAATACCCTTAAGTTTTCTTAGGAAAATTTGGTCTTTATTAGTGGTATTTCTCACTTCTTACTCAGGTTACATATTTGTTTTTAATGTCTGATCATTGAGTTGTTTGGGTTTTTTTTAATTTTTATTATCCTGGACTAAAGTTAGATTCATCAGTAGTAATTGCTGACATATATTATTTCTTTTCTTGGATTTGACTGCAACATTTGAGATATTTGCAGTCTTTTTTCAGCTAGCATTGCAGAATTTTACAAAGATGAATCTTGTTGGCTTACTATAGTCCCCAGTCAGTTTTATTACTATTTGAGGAGCCACATCACGTAGGCTTGCAGGCCTGTGCAAAGGCAGCATTTTTAGTGGTTATTTTACCTGCTTTTAGCGTGTTGTGTTCTTCACAAAATCATCTGTTCTTCCTAGATGACTCTGTTTATTCTCCTCATTTGCCTTTAATGACAGACTGTTTCTTATAACCAACATCTTACTACATTGTGTCATCCTTTTTAGTCGCTACCTAGTAAGCTGCATATTTTACATAAGTAAAACTGCACGTAAAGGAGGCCATTTAATTTCTGTGTTTCTCATACTTCTAGTATGAGAAGTTCTCAATTGTTATTACTGAAGCTTCTCAATGTCATGAGGGTTCTTATGTTCAGCTCAGGACTCCAGTTCATAGCTTCCCTTCTCCATGTTAACCAATGCTGTGGCTCATTTCCAGTCAACCAGTATCAAGCTACAGTCAGTGATAACAAGCAATTTTCTCTTAGGATTCTTTTCAAATCTTGTGATTTCTGTGTCCTCTCATAATTACTACCTTTCAAAGTAACCCAAATCCATTTCATAGTTAACTGGCTGTTTCTGTTTATACAAGGATACCAGCAGATTGCTCAGGCCACCAAATGTGTTTAAAAACAACATATATCATAAACAACAACACTTACTATATTTACTACTTAATATTTTTTCATGTACCTCTATTAACAGCAATATTTATCTGGAGTGCTTACTATAGGTAAGTATTTTGGAAACAAAGCAACATTTAATATTTTAATCTTCTTCTGATTGTGAACTAGTCTCAAAGCAATTTGAAAACTGATCTTTACCGTTTAAAGCTGCCAGAACCAATTGTCAAACACACAATTCATATAATTGCAATGTTGGTGTGTAACTAAAAAAATATTGTGCTTTTTAAGAAAGCTGCAGTGAGCCAGGTGGAAAATTCCTGCAGCAAATTTTCATTTTGGGTACCACTTTTCATGTAGGACAACAGTGCCATCTGGAGTTAGTTTTGTGTTAAAGCTAACGTAACATGGCAAAAGCATATTTCAGCTCTGTATTAGCATTAAGTAGTCTCCCTTTAAAGAAAAACCTATACTTTTATACTATTAATATTCACTAATGTTATAAATATTTATTAGGAACGTATTTTAAGAAATTGGCATCTCTGGCATACAGACGCTACTTCAATTTTATATTTTGTTGATGTTTGGTTTTCCTTCCTTTCTTCAGAATCCCTAATATTGCAGCTTGGTAGTACTTGTACAAAGAACTGTGTTAGCAAAAGTTATTTAATGATTAATATTTAGTCATCTTTATTGTATATGAAATCTCATTAAATGTTTTATTAGAGACCACATTGCACAAACAAAACTTTAAAAAGGCATTAACCAGGAAAACCCAAGAACACAGAAATTACAAAGTGCCAGATAGTGTATTATTTACACAGTTTTCATTCTTTTCTCTCTGGTTTTTTTTTTTTTCTTTTTTTCCCTTCCACTGGGAACTGTTAATGGGGCAAGATTTCAATGGAAAAACAGTAAAAATGTCTCGATCATAATTCTTATGTAAAAAGGGAAAAATTAGCAGGCAATCTTGTAACTACTAATAGCATTTTAAGTTGCTTGACTGCAAGAACAAAATTATTCCAAGGTTCATTTTGTGTATGTGATTTTCAGCTATTGCCTTTTCAGGATCTTTGGTTTTACTTTTCCTGTAGTTAGATCAGAAGTTTTATTGTGCAACTTTCACAGGGTTGACTCATCTGCAGCGTGTATTTTTTGTATTGCTTTAAGTCAACTCAAGAGTACTTTCTGGGAGAAGGCTGTCTATCCCACTGGAAGAGCAGGGGGAGAGAGGGCACCCGACCCAGGTAGTAGAGGTAGGTCTAAAAAGGCAGGAGGGAAAGGCAGTGTTGTTTGCAATACTGGCTTTTTTTTTTTTTTTCCCCTCCACAGCTGGAACCCATGTGTTTTCTACTCCAGCAGAAGAACTTGCTGGCTCATTCCAAGGGCAGGATTTCATACAAAGTTTAACAGGATGTTCAGTTCTCCCTCTCTTTGTCTCTTTCCCACCTTGCCATCTGTAGTGATTAATCACTTGCCTGGTGTTCAGTGAAAAAAATAGGTCACTGAGGGTACATGGTGGTGCTAGGGCTTAAAGACTTGTAGACCTCTAAGCCATGTTCTAACCCCATCTTACTGCTGCGACCAAATAGGTAGTTTGCTTCTATGCTGGTGTACTTTTACTGCAACTTTAGTGTTTGGATGATCCAATTTTGGAAAGATTTTTGATGTTGCTCTCCATCAAGAATCCTTCCGAGGGTCCAATGAGAGACAGTAAAAGAAGCATCTGAACTTCTTGATAATTTCCCTAACCAAATCTGAAAGTCTCTCACGGGGCAAGTAACAATCATTTCTACCAGCTACTGTGTAATCCCACTAAATGTTCAAAGTCTATTTCAGATAGTGGGTTCTTTATCTTCTCAAAGAAAACTTCAAAAGACTCCTCTCTATTTTACCTATGAATAAGATGCATTCTCTGTAATTTGAATTTCATAAATCAGGAGTAGCTGTTTATGTTGCCTAAAAAAGACAATTGTCATATCTCAATCTGAAGTTACGAGCTTCAGATAGGAATTATTTACTGTAATTATTTAGCTTGTCATAGACAAGAAATCAGACTGGATGATCACTATGGTCCCTTCTGGCATTAGACTAAATGAATTGCTGAGTAAATAGTTAAAAAGTGGTCAAGAAGCTAATTTTAAGAGTTGCTCTGAGTTGTTGGTCATTACTGTCAATTGGTATAATGCCGAAGCTTTACTTGGTGCCATACATATACAACAGCAGCCACCTAGAGTTTGTAATGATTTATGCTCTAACATGAGCCAGCAGTGCACACTGGCAGCCCAGAAAGCCGGCTGCACCCTGGGCTGCATCAAAAGGAAGTGTGGCCAGCAGGTCTAGGGTGGTGATTCTGCCCCTCTACTCTGCTCTTGTGAGACCCCACGTGGAGTACCGCATTCAGCTCTGGAGTTCTCAATACATGAAGGACACGGACCCATTGGAATGGGTCCAGTGGAGGGCCATGAGGATGATCAGAGGACTGGAGCACCTCTCCTGTGAAGACAGACTAAGAGAGTTGGGATTGTCCAGCCTGGAGAAGAGAGGGCCCCGGGAACACCTTATAATGGCCTTGCAGGCCTGAAGGGTACCTACAGGAGAGATGAGAAAGGAAGGAGATAGGTTCCTTTATCAGGGAGTGTAGCAATAGGACAAGGGATAATTGTTTTAAATTGAAAGAGGGGAGATTTAGATTATATGCTAGAAAGAAATTCTTTACTGTGAGGGTGGTGAGACACCGGAAGAGATTGCTCAGGGAATTTGTGGATGCCCCATCCCTGGAAGCATTCAAGAGATGAACACTTGAGCCAGCCAGGCTGGATGGGACTTTGAGTGACCTGCTCTAGTGGGAGGTGTCCCTGCCCATGGCAAGAGGAGTTGGAACTTAGTGACCTTTAAGATCTCTTCTGACTCTAACCATTCTATGATCCTAAAACCAGGGAGACAGCTGCTCTGCTGGGGGAGGGAAGCAGGCTGGGGGAACTTGGATGGTGCAGGGTATCATTAACTAAGAGAGCTCAATAGAATCCTGCCCTAAGCCTTTATATCTGTAGTTAAAGCAGATTACCTCATTTTAGCGCTGTCATTTCTTATGCTTGTTTGTAATTTACTAATGTCTCAGTGTATGCAATAAATCCAGAACACCAACTTGTTAAAATATTTATAGAAGTCAGACAAAGCTTGTGGTATCCCATGACATAGAAAGTCTTTGTCTGATATAATTTAGCTAATGACACCGAATGTCTCTTGAGTGTTTGTATAAACAATAAATAATTTATCTTTAAAATTAAGAATTCATTGAATAATGCATGCACACCAGCCTGATTTATGGTGCTAATATGTTAGGACAATGTGGAATTAAATGGAAAGCCATTTATGTAATGATATTATAACTTCAAATAATGTCATCGCTATTTATTTTATATTTGCATTTCCTCTGGAGTTGCTTTGGTATCTTCAGTATTTGTGGAGACTGCTTTAATTTTTGCTTTCATTCATTAATGTGTGCTTTGTTAGCATTGAATCAATTTAATTTTGGCACTTTGCTGCCATTGTACATTATTTAAGTGGATTAAGTATAAGAATAATACAATTTATACATAAACACATGTATAGTGTATGATGTAATACACATATATCATATAATATGTATGTATGTGTAAGTTATATGTGTATTATATGTTTCTATATATGTACTGTTTAAAATTTTATATGTCCACGTAACCTCAGACGTGACATTGCAGATCTGAGCCAAAGCTCATTAAAACCAGTGCAATATTGTAGTGAACTTTGGATCAAGTCATGCAGCACAGTGATTTGTTCTCAGTGGAAAGAGATTAGAAAGGCTAGCTTTAAGTGAAAGGTACCTTGTTATTATTGTCAGATTGTAAAATAGTTCCTCTTTTTTCTAAGAGAAATCCCCTGCTTTATTGTATTGACTAAATCCAGGTTTTCAGCATTTGTTTCAATGCTTCAGGCAGTATGAAGTTGGAGGGAAATGGAGATTTAATTCAGATTTTTAATCTTTCACATAGTGTTGTGGGTACATTCCTTATGCTATTCCAGGCTTTATTTATCTGTTTCTTTGTTTTAACAAGAATATGACACATAAAAACATCTTCTTAACAGCTCCCTCCAGCTAAGACAGTGCAAAATAAGCGTTACAAATGTAAAGTGCCAATTCTCAGTGTCTTTAATTCAGACGTATAGCATACACATGTACTGATAAAGTAATGAATCCAACGTGTTCTCTGATAGCTCTGAGAATGATAATTTTGAATTTCTCAAATATGCATCAAATCTCAAATATGTTCCTTTGCTTTAACTTCTTTGCATTTTTTGTGGGGCATATCTTCCCTTCTGCTCTTCACACATTCAGGCTTACACGGATATGAAACAGTGAGAACATTGACTTTACCTACTTTGAGCTTCTCACCTGCCTTGTGCATAACACTGACACAGACTGTATGAGACTATATGTAAGAGAAATAAGAGTCAGACTGTGATTCTGTACATCGCAGTATTTGGACTGACCCACAGGCAATAATGCAGTGACTGATGAGCAGGGACCAAGGCAAGCTCAGAGTTAAGCTCCGGGTAAAATGCTATTTAGGACAGATAAGGCTGACACAGTATGTCCACTTGGTAAGTCTGTTTTTAAAAGTTGTTTTGTTCCTGCATTCTTTCTTAGTCCACAATAAATGTTAGTATAGTATTGAATGTCAGCTAATTAACTGAGTTTTCTTTCTCTTTCTGCATGTCTGTTTTGTGCTGTTATTCCATCCTGGATATTATACGGGGAAATATATTTATGGATGACAATGGTATCCTGTAATTCATCCTACATCATAACTCCATCTGAATAGTACATGGCGAAAAGCATGAGGACCACAGCTTACCCCTAATGGTTAATCACTCTGAAGGACAAAAGTCTGCAAGTATTCCTAAATCAACAAAAAAATCAAAAGAAAAAGCATCTGAGAAGACAGAAAAAGAGAAGTCCAATAAAGAAAGAGGATCACTTGTATCTCTTGCATATCAACCTGACTTTCAGGTGAGAACGTATCCAAGAAAATGGATTTATTGAATGTATTGAGATATTTTCAGGTCTGCAGATCAGTACTAGCACTTCTACGGTATACCTTCCATTTCTGTATGCATTTCTTTGCCATCTTTTTAGCCTTACACCTGGGAGAGATTGAATTACACCCATAACACTTATATATCCTGCACTTAGGCACATAGTCTTATTATTTCTTTATGTATAAAGCAACTGCTGGTTGATCCTTCTGTTGATCTAGTTTGTGTCCCTGCTGCAGGTTTATTAAATTCCTTGAATTCACCATATTCATGTCCCACTAGTCCCTCATTGTAGTGGTTTTCATGGGTTCCTGGGGAGATGAAATAGGTCTTTCTGCTATAGTCAGTTCCTGACTCATACATCACAATTGTCATTAGCTTGCGGGCACACAATGGCAGAAAAATTAGTGCCTACTTGCAAATTCTTCTCAATGTGGTGGGATAAACTGAGTGTTCAGTGGTTGACCAAAAGGCTGCTGCCAGCCTGTGTGCCTTAGAAGGAATAACTGACTTCATGGAATGCAAACAAATTAATGGAAGGCAAAGAAGAAACTGACAGCTCCTCCTTTAATGGCATTGCTTTTGCATGCTCATGAATTTTGCTGGCTCATGGCAAGTAGTTCAAGGGGAGGGCATCTCCATAGAGATTTTCATGAAGAAATCTCTGCTGAATTTTTTTGTTGACTAAACCTGCTGCACAGTAAACTTTCCTATGATTCACATCCACACAAACAGTGCTTTATAGTAATACTAGTATAGTAATACTGCATTAACCTTTCCTTCAGAGCAGTCCCAGTGACTGCAGTTGAGTTGTTGGCAACAGAAATGCAATGCAGCTCTGGCTTCTGCCTTCAGCTCCAATGATGGGGTGCTGAGATGATAGCTCTTGGGAGTTCTTCAGTCTGCTGGTAAAACAAAAGCAAGTTTCAAGATGGAACTGCTTGCAGATAAAGAAGATGCCCGCTTTAGTCTCACATGCAAGCTGAACTCCTATCTCTAGTTCTAAAACTTGATCTTAAAGCTTCTGCAGATGGTACAGTTTCCAGAAATATATACAGCATAGCATCTCAATTCATTGGTCAGACAGCCGAATGGTCTCCTACACTTGAGGAGGACTACTTGTACCTTACGGTTCTGGAGAAGCCATACTTTAAGGTGGATTAGATAATTTGGGAAGTGATTGGAAAGAATCAGATGCCTCATAAGATACAGCAAGATATATATATACACAAAAAGCCTAGCTAAATATAATAAGACTTCTAGTGAAAAAGCTTGGGAAAGGAAAGGGAAAGGGAAGGGGAGAAAAGCTTGACAGGAAGATATGACAATAATTGCTACAAAATACTCTTGTTCAGAAATATTGTTGAGAAGAACTAGGAGTGTGGACCATGCTGTATGTGAGTGGAGGGAAGCACATAAAATACCTCAAAGAACTTCTAGACATTACAAAGTAATTATCCTTTTGCAGCCACAGTGTGGTAATGCATGTCAAAGTCTATCAGTGTATAATGTATATCAGTCAGGAAAATTAACAGGATAGAGAAATACAACTTTATCCTAAACAGTGGTAGTAAGTGTATACCAAACATTATGTTTATGATACTTCACTTTCAGCAAGCTGCTTCAAACAAACCATACTGGACTTTACGTCTAGTTAGTGAACAGAGAGAGGCAGACATGCTGGACGTGAAGAAAGACACCCAACGAGCAGATGAGATCAAAGCCATGAAACAGGCATGGGAGTCTGCAGAGCCAGGAAGAGCTGTCAAGGTAATATCAGAGTGCAATCTTTGTAATGTTTCTTCACAGGTTCCAGGAGCTGCTGTCATGGTAGGGAACAGAGACAGAACAGAGACTTGACTTCACATGGCTGTTCACACTCTGTAGAAAAGATGAAATTTTACACAGCTCATAAGCATTTTTCCTTTTTCATATTACCTTTTAGAAATGATCCTCAGACATGGGTCTTCACAGTAACACTTTCAGATTTTGTCAGTTCTGTTCACTGTCTCCAAAGCTCAAAATTTTTTCTGACACTACTTTATTAAATTCTGATCTAAGGAGAGATGCATTACTCTGCAGGTTTGATTGGCTGTGCTGAAACTGAAAATGCAAGTACAAAGTCCTAAAGATTAGCTGGAAATTAATCCCCTATGATGTGTAAAGAGTCTCTTTAGAATGCTACTTCTATCGCCATTGCCTTTTTTTATCAGAAAATCAACTGGATTACAGCTAAAGAGTTCCATTTTAAAAGCCCCTGAGGTCTGTAACCTTTTTTTCTAAAACATCCATTGTTAAGAGAATTGCAGCAACTATGTCATACACTAAAAAAAAGAAGTTCTCACCTGGGGATCTGATATCCAAACTAAGTAGCTTCCCTCCTTCTTTCTTCCTGATCAATGTCTGCCTGTTCCAGGGGTCACATGTCCTGTGACTCTGGGAATTAGGTGGCCTGGCTCTACGCTTGACTTTTGGCTTCTCCATCCATTCTGGCAATCTGAGGGCTTAAGGGAAAGTCTCACCACTCATGTGGAAGTGGTGATGCCTGGGTTTGGCATTAAAGATAATTGAGTCTGAAAGAGCTTGCATCCACAGCTCCCATTTCTTAGGGGGAAACCTAAATCACCAGGCTATAGCAGCTCCTAGGAGGAAGAGATAATTGCTAGGGAGGTGCAGTAGCTGAATGTATTCTGATTGTACAGTCAGTTATGAAGGAACAGATTTTTCTTCTCAGGTTTATTTTGTTGTTTGTTTTGGGGTGGGTTTTTTTTTTTTTTTTAAATCCAAAGATTAGTTTAAACTACCCAGAAATCAGTCGAGATTTTTTTTTTTTTTTTTTATTTCATTGCATGATAATCTCTAATGTAAGCATTCAATACCTTAGGACTGATTGAATGGGAACCTAGTATCTCTTCTGATTCCAGCCCCGGGCAGAGTTACATACAGCACTCTGGTCTTAGGTTTGTCGTTGACAGTGTTAATTTCTCATTTGGGATACATACTAAATATAACCAGTATGCAATGCGTGTTGAAAGTGTGCTGCCTTTTCATTTTATTGAATTATTTTTTTGAATTTTTTGAACTTATTGAATTACCATCTCACGAAGGTTTGCTTAGGGGTTCTTTTTCATATACTAAAGACACACTTGATATAAATTAAAGATGAAGTTTAAGTACTACCGCTAATTTATTTCTCCTCTATGCAACACATTAAACGTACACAAATAAAGATTCCAAAATCTTCCTAGAAAAAAATGGATGTTTCATGTTGGCGGGTTAGTATTTAAGGAAAAAAATATCCATTGGAGAGATGGCTTGAATATGGCTCTGACATGAAATTTGGTCCTCTTATGTTTATCTTTTTTTCTCCCCAGTGACTCACTAATGGTGTTCCTGTTGTTAGAGGTGATGTTTTCATAGATGAAACCAGTGAAATATACGCACCAGTAATATGAAGTAGCATCGTATCTCACTGCATTGGATTTGAAGATTTACTGTCTTATTGACCACTTATAGCTCCCTAGCTTTGAAAATTCTTTGCATTTTAAAGTATGCATTAGAAGTTTTCTTACCTGGATTCTAACTTTGATCTCTAGGCTCTTCAGGAACGCATGCGGTTTATTAATAAATATGCTGCAAGAGATTCAGAGGAGCCCATATCTGGGTCTGAGACTGCCAGTTTAACATCTATTTCAGTAGAAGGAGGTAAGGGTATAATTTTCTGCCAAGAGTGTTGCCTGTTCATCATGTTTAGCTCCTTAGAAAAGACTTCTGCATTAAATACTTGTAGTAAATGGATAGAGCATCCCTGCTAAAGATGTCCAAATGCACATGGCATGTTTAGTCCCTATCTTCTCTATCCCCTTTTTGGTTTAGTTGTTGCATTGCTCTATTTTCAGACACAGATCTTGGAGACTGCCAAGTAACCTTTAAGCAAACTTTAAACAGTTCTCCTGTACTAGAATTCTAACCCTAAATTAACTGAAACTTTTGGTAGTTCATTATAAAAGGCTTACTCTCTCAATCCCAAATTGGGTACCAGAGGTCATTAATGTGAAAATATTAAAAAATTGGTTAGCAGCTGAAATAGCATGTCAGTAAGATACTAATACTTCTAATGTACATTTTCTTTATGTTAATGTCCATGGAAAATTTTCATGGACAGTGACCTAGAAGTAAGGTGTCAATAAGTGCATACTGAGTAGCATCAGCTTCCTGGCAGCTTCCATAAAGTATTGTCTAATTGTACATAGTGGTTACAACTTCTGCACATTCTTCATTTGCATTCCCTGGCATTTAGTAGACTGATGAAAATCTTAATTGGGTATAAGGCTGCAAGGCTGCTTGTTGTTTCTTTTCTTCTGAGAAAAATGCTGAGATCAGGCCACCACAAAACAGAAAGTATAACATCCAGTCTCATTGTGACAATATCTGGTCATGGTGCATGTGCATGGAACTAGAACCTGTGACAAGTACATAATTTGTTAAGATTGATATTCTTAGGTAAGTAGTCCTTCCAGGAGTGTTTCAGAATTTAAAGCAGAAGTAGTCCTCACTTTATGCTGTAAACAAACATATGATTAATTACTTCTTGCGTTCCAAAGGAACTTGAAAAAATATTATTTCCTTTAAGCTATTGGATAAGGACTTCAAAATTAACGGTTGTTTACCAAGAGCTTTGTTCTAAACTAAGCATTTTGAGTCTAATACATTGTCTCATGAAATAAAGAGGTGATATGCCAATGACTTTAGGTTGTTATGGTTTGGTTCTGTAGAGTGCAACAATAGGTAGTAATATATGTAATGTTCAGTATCTTAATGAGAATTGTTATGTTCTGGAGAATACTTTTCTGATGGGCAGGGTCTAAGGCCCTTCCAAAGTCCATGTTGCCCTTCTAGACCAACAGAGAAAGCTGGCATATTTCTCTATGTATAGATAGTAAATGTTTTTAATGGTCAGAAACCTCTTTCCAATTTTGGTAAGAAAATTCAAGTAATGGCTTTTAAAAAGTTTCGATTGATTATCAAAATAAGTAGAGTACTATGAGAGTTTTTATGGAAACAAACTAGTGCAATCATCATTAAGCTTCATCAAATTTCACATTTTCAGCACATCCACATGAGCTGAAAGAATGAAGTGTTGGAATAATCACAGCACAGTTCAGTCCAGTGGCATGTTTAATATCAAATATGTAATTGTATTGTGAGAATGGGACATTAAAGCAGAATAAGATTACTATCCATGTGGAAAAAAAAAAAAAAGTCTAAGAGTTCATCATGACAATTTTAAGTTGTCATGGGACCCTTTTTCTTTAGGCTAGTATTTCTCAAACTAAATTTCTGCTGAAAAGTGAATGTAATTTTTTTAAACTACAGCCAGGACTGAACAATCAGATTTTTATTGATTTTTTTTTTAACATATATATAAAAGAATGGGATTCTTTGCTGATTAGAAGTTGTTCTTATATTCTTTAGGCACTTTAAATTGAATCTTCTTGCTTAGGTTTACAAACCTTCTTGAGTACCATGGATTTAGCCAAAACACATATATATTAATTTCTCTCTAGCGTATATGGGGCTTTTGCAGTGTCTTTGATTCTATCATGACTGTTGGAAATAAAAAGGCAGAAATATTGTATCCTCTAGAACTTCTCATTTAATAATGTATTTCATTAAGCCAAAACAGGAAAAACCTGTGTAAGAATTTAGATGGGGTCTCTAATGTAACTGAGTAACCACTTTAATTTGTTCTTTTGTAGATTCTTTTACCATAGGAAAGAAACCATCACAAACAACTATCGACTCAAGCTTCCAAATGCAGCAAACAAAATGGGAGCCTATAGACCTTAGTCCTTATATGAGGTAAACTACAGAAAGAATAATTAAGTCCCAGTGAAAACAAAATATCAAAATGAAAAAAAATGGCTAAAGGTTTTCATATATAGGAATTAGTAAATGCAGTCTATTTTTATGCACTTGTATCCTATTTGTAATTGGTTGCAGTATAATTGATGTGATTTTAGACTTTATACTTCACATGTTATTGAAGTCAGCTACAATTATGTAACATGCTTGTTAAAGTGTGAAAATCCTAGCCCATGTTTTATCTGTCATTTATGTTGTGTACACAAAATCACTCAGTAGTGAACACAGAAGTGTAAACAGCATCAAGATACAGTTTTCAGCTTTGATTTTCCTGAAAATGTGTGCTTTCCTACACCCCTTTACAATTTATGTCCTTTCCTTAACGTAATATATGTCAAAGGAGCTGAATCACTGCACTGCATGTAATAAGAATGTGACATGAAAACCTGAAGAAAATGCATGAGCCTGCAAATCTGTATATTTCAGTGATCGTCTTGAAAGAAGCACTTGTTAGGTTTGTCAGGATGTGATGCTGGATTCAAATAATATAATTAACAAATGCAGTTCAGTTAATAATAAAAGATAATAGGTGAAATAATTATATTAACTATATCCTTTATTTCATGTGTTGATATGAACCTGCAAGTTTGCTGTGCTGCAGCTAGAACCCAGTTCATATTTAAGCCCATTTCAAAAGACCTCAGAACATGCTGAAAAAATCCCCAAATTTAATTTTAAATTGAAAGGGAAGTTGGTTTTATATTGAAGTGAATAACATTAAAACAGCAGAAAGTATGGCAAAATATCTTCCAAGCTTGAGTCTTGATAAAATTTAATTTGTGTTCAACTCATTGACTTTTTCACTAGTCATTTAAGTCAAATTATAAAAATATATTATGCACTTAGCTGCCATGATGCCAACGGCAAGAAAAATAATATTACATTTGTCTCAATGTTGAATTATAATACCAAAATCTTTTGGAAGATGATATTTCGTGCAAATTAATGTGTCATATGTAGGAGTTTTTCATATGCTCAAAAATGAGCATGATTTTACAAACAATTTTAAAATAGACACTCAAGTATAAGAAGACCTGGCCTCAGGAATGTACTTTCTCACTGAGGTTATATATAAGAAGAGGAAAAGTGACCCCTTAACTATATCTAACCATTGCAGTATACAACGCAAATATATGCACATGGGTGTAAGCAAAACATATACCACTGAAAACTGCACTTGAAATGAGACAAATATTATTTTATTTCCTTCAGAACAACGTCTGAGTCTATGCTAAGAGATGAGTCTGTCATTCAACAGCAAAAGATTCATAAAGTGGAAAAAATGAACCATTTTAGGGCCCTTCGAGAGCTGACTTTGGAACAAAGAGAAAAAGAACGAAATGCCAGAGCTTTATTGAAGCGCCATATACTTGAAATGTATGAGAATCTGCAGGTAGGTTTTCAAGATTGCTTCCCAGTAACTATTAATGTGATATTCACCAGTAGTATGAATATCTTGATCAACCATTCTCAAGACTATTGTATTCAGTATCAGTAATTAAAAAGAGTGAACAAGCTTGAAATTTTGTTTGGGCAAAGTTTAAAACTAAAGATTCTAGGGCAAAAAATAGTACTATACAACATCCATAATATCATATTCTTAGTACTTTCTTGATACACCTCATTGCAAAAACACTATTTTAAGAATATCACCATAAAAGGGTAGTTAGAAGTGAGAATAAATTCAGCATTTGATATCCATGACCAGATGATTTGGCTATTTTGGGGGGGGGTGTGGGGTGGTGTGTGTTATAGAACTGTATAGGGCTTTTTGACAACTAATAAAGATCAAGATAATTTACATATGAAGGCAAGTTCCTCCTAGTGTGTCTTACAGCAAAGTTAGAGAGCGTAGTTTTCATGAGACATACACGATGCCAACAAAAAAAAAGTTGGAATCATTAATCCTTAAAAACCCATGACTATAAATAATAAATTCAGTAGTATTTGTGTAGGATCCATTGTTAGGATTAATTCAGACAAAGTACTACACATGAAATTGGTACAAATATCTTAACAAAATTGTCTTTAACCCCTGAGTGTCAACAGGAGCAAAATGTTTTGGCACAACTGTGGTGCTACAATAACCACCAGCAATCAGTGACTATTTAGAGCTCTTAAAACTGGATAAGAGATAGTAAAATTAATTTTACATCAAACCAACCTATTTACAGAAATTACTTGAAGACATCTCCTTAACAAGTTCCCAGACAGCCTGATTTATATTACTTAACTGCAAGTCTGCAAGGAGCTGTAGTTCTCTACTAGTAACTCATTGATCCTACTAAGTGCATATCCAGGTTTTCAGATATTGCTATAATTTTGGATGCCTAACATATCATACATTGCAAGGCCAATATTTATTAAGAGTAGATCCTTGACTCTTCCTAGAAACTATGCCCATTAAAAATGTTTCACAGTACAAATTTAAAATGAGTTATTTGTCAATATGCATACTGTGCTGATTAGTACTTTTGCAGCTTTTTTCATCTGTAGACTACAGAGAAGTATATCAAGGAATCCAGCTATACCCATTTTCCAGGATGGCAATGTAAAGGAAAACGTTTTCCGAAGTGTCCAAGTCCCACTTGCCCTAAGTCTCATTGAAGGTCAACAAGATTTAGGCTTCTTTCATCTCTTAAAAGACTAAAGCTC
The DNA here is from genome assembly GCA_004320125.1 of Scolopax mira. NCBI lineage: Eukaryota > Metazoa > Chordata > Aves > Charadriiformes > Scolopacidae > Scolopax > Scolopax mira. The sequence continues at coordinate 40,489 of BJBW01005278.1, read as the reverse complement.
CTAAGCCATTTCAGTATTATTGAAAACTAGGTTTTAAGGGACTTGTTTAAGACAACAAATCAAGCCAGTAACTGAGGAGGGACTAGACCCAGATGGGCATTTGGTCTGTTGCCCTATCTTTCTTTCACACAATCAGCTTATTTTACCAGCATTTAAAAAGGGTTTTCATGAACTTTCTTTTCTACTTCATAGTGAAAAGACTGACATATAGCTTTGTCACTGTGACAAATCAATAAAAAAAAAACATGTAAAAAAGAAAAGGAGAAATGCTTTCCATGTACTTATAGACTCATAAAGTGAAACATAACAGGAAGGATGCAGTTCCTTGCGATGACATCAAGATTCATGTGTTGGGGGGGTATTGCTGTTTATTTTTGGCTAGGCATCCTTAGATGAGACACGAGGCAGAATTTACAGTATTCGGGAAGCATACAGAAGTAAGCTGCTAGAGGAAGAGCGCAGAAAACAAGAAGAGCTGGCAGCTCTTGAAGCAGCCCTGCAAGCAGAGCGAGAGAAGAAAAGCCCAAATGCACAGAAAAAAAAAGGAAAAGGTTTAGGGAAAAAAAAATAATTGCTAGCACTACTGAATTATACTTAACAATTTGTGAAAAGAAGTTTGCATACAAAGATGAGAAAGAATGTTTATTATTTTCAATCGTTTTTGTCAACTATATCTCATTTTATCTCTTTGCCTGGTGCTAGTGAAAAAAATTGATCTAGTATTCATCTTTTTAATGAAGTGTTTGGTATTTTGCTTCTCATAAAGGTACTCACTACTACTAAAGTTTGTATCTTTTACAGGAATAAAATTTCACAACAAAAAAATTCATATTGTGTTCCATCGCGCTGTGTCTTTCATCCTCTTTTTCCAATCAAAAGAATGAATCAGAGTTGAAACAGGGAATGTAACCTATCGGCTTTGAAATCATTTAACTTGGCAGAAACATGAGCTCCTGAAGTGGATAACAATTTGTGGAGTTTATAATAATTAGATAGTGGCATACTGCACATTTCATATGCGGGCATTGGAAGGCTTCCCAAAGCATGGTTCAGTAGACACTGACAAGGTTTCTGTGGACAGTTGTATTTTTCCCTTTCATCATTCTCTTACGTGTTTTTGAATCTCAGAGTACCTCTCTGAGATTCATGGTACATGGTACAGCTTTCCAAAGCTTGTTGAATACCCCTTAAGCTCTATTACTCTCTTTGTTTATTTTCCCTAAGCTATGTTTTGCCCACAGTAGCTTTGTTCAAAGTGATTACAATAGACCATTGGTCAATTCCTTCAGCTGGAATTTATGAATGTTTCTTAGAGGTAGAAAGCCTGTGTGAATAAAATGACAATCACAGGCTTTCTACATGAAGGGTAAAACACTTCCTCTTGATTCCATTAGTTTAGCATCCCTATATTTTTTGGTATTGCCACAAAAAAATTGCACTCTGCAGTCAGACAATGGTCTTACAACAGTGAAAACTCTCTAGACTAGACAGACCTCTTTCAAATGGTTTAAAGTACTTTTTGCATATGTAGTGACAAGCAGAAGCTTGGGAAGTTGGACTGTTTACATAATGTACACAGATAATCTGTCCAGGATGTCCAAAAGCATTATATCTAGACAACATGAGAAACCGTGAGACTCACCTTTTTAATGCAAATTACAAGAAATGTTATCCTTTGCATTCTGGCTGCTGGTAATGGCTAGCCATTGCATTTGAAACTAGCCTTTCTTCTGCATCTTAATGACATACCAGATGTTCAGCTTCTGATGGTTTTGCTCATCTCTCTTCTGTCAGTGCCTCACTGCCTGGCTTGAACTTGACTCGCTTCTCTAGCAGTTCTGTGATATCTGTACATCATCACACCTACACACCTGCTGTGATGCCTCTGCCTCCATTCGGCCTCTTTGCTCCCAAACAGCATAAACTAAACTAAATGGCTTGAGTTTTTCATTGTAACCAGAGTCCTAAAACTGCACTGGCATTTTTTATTTCGAAGAGCAGGATCCAAGTATTGTTTTGACCTGTGCAGGCTGCAAACAAAAAGCCTGACAGTCCTGTGCTGTAATTGTTCTGACTTTGTCCTCTCTATTTTGGAATATGGGCTATACCGCTTCATAATATTCCATCTTGTTTCCATGGCAATAGCACGTGTTGGTTGTCTTCTTATGTGAATCTCTAATGAGCTTCTGTAGAGGAAGATCAAGCTGAAGTTCTGTTCTTGATGTCACTGCAAGTGCTATAATGACATTCTGTTGTAAAAATCAATCCAATTCCAAAAGCCAGCATAATCGACATCTAAATGTCAAAAATTCAGCTAATAACCTGCGTGATCAGAACCCATCCCTGCATGTAATCAGCTCTAAACAGATTTAAACTCAGACACAGTGTACTCGGATCTACATTATCAAATACAGTTCTGATGCTACATACAATTCTAAGTTTCATAATTTCCTCATTTCAAAAAGTAATGTGGCATCGTCAGAATCCCCTGTGTGGTTTGTGAGTGTCTCTATTGGCTCATTTATCATTTCAACAACGCAGATATGATGAGGGAATGAACTACTGTCACACTGTTTAATTGCATGTACTTTGGAGTATGTAATGTTTTAAGAGACACAGAGTAGCATTTTTATTAAATCCTTGTGCATATTCCAGAAAAGCAAAATATCCAGTTAGATCATAATGGAGCCTGGGAGAGGAAAGGCCTTGATTTGGACTGTGCCAAAGAATTTACATGCATTGGATCTCGAAGCAGATGACTGATGAAATTTCATATGCAACAGTTTTACATCAACACAACAGCTTTTTACATGGTGTACTGTATTACAGACTAAGTTAGTAGGGAAAGATGTACAAAAAATAAGCCAAAACGGAACTATATTTCAAAACAGCCATTTGCAGTAATTTAAGGAGCCATCATGTTTAGCACTTTACCGTAAGAAAAACAAACAAGTCAAACTATATATTGTGTTTTAAATGATGTGATTGTTTCCTCCAGTTTGTAGACCAAGTTAGCCCAAAAGTCAAATTATGTGTTCACGTGGATAAAGCACTTTTGGCCTTTAGGAGTTAAGATGTTTTTAAGCACCATAATTTTATGAAATTCAACCAGCCTTTCTATCAAAGGAATTTACTACCTGGATTCAGTACAGGAGATTGCTCAAATTCTGGTTTTAGATTGTACATTGCATCAAGTATTCCTATTTTCTTAAGGTTTCCAGTAATAAAAGCTCTGGAATTTCAACAGTCAATCATTCATTCCTATACTCAGCTTGGCCATTCAGGGCCAGGTTCAGTAGGGGCACAAGAACAAGCTTTAAATTCTGTGCTTTCTTATTCAGTAAAGGACTTCAGCAGAGGAATGAAACAAGAGGTCAAGCCCTTTACAGAACAGAATAAATAGGGAAAGCTTTTCTAAATCAAGACAGGATTGCTGGATCTTTTAAGATGACAGTATTTTTGGAAGTGCAATAGAGGAATGGATGCATCAAAGCATGCTTTACTAGGTATCTGGTGACTTCAAGTCATAGAAGAGAGGATTTAGTTTTGTGCGAGCGGAAGCGGAGTTAAACAGTTGCCTTCTAACGTTCCTTAGAGAAAACAATCCCTGAGAACGTTTGCATAATTTGTTGCTTACACTGCCTCTAATATTTGTTCATGGGAGACTGTATATGAAGAACATCTCTTAATGTTGCAGTTTAGTTGTCTTGCTACTTGGAGAGTTACATACTTCTCCCCTGAAATGCTAAGTCTTACTGCTGAAGAAGAGTATGGCAATAGCTGTCTCTGTACATCAATGAAGAGGATGGGGTACTCCAACAGCTCAGAAATCCTGATCTGCCTCTGGCAGAAGATTGTGTGCATCTTACAGAGCCAGCCTCCAATATTCCGGTAAGGTTCTCCTTTTGTATTTGTGTGATTCTCCCACACCTTAAGTACCTCCAACACAGGAGTCAAATACAGAGCTAATTACAACCTCTGGGTTTAAAATGCAGTAGGACCATCTCCTAGGATCTGGTCATTGCTGAGGACTTGCACAAGGAGAAGCTGTTTCAGGAATCCACACAGTAGCATGTGAAAAACAAGCCTGACTTTTCTCCTGGGGACTAACTATACAGGCTGAGAGATGTGATGAGCTCAGAGCTTAGGGCAATACTGGAAATATTTTATAGCTTTACTTTGTGATTGGCTAGAATTTTGATTAAAGATTTAGAGATTCTTTAGAGCAGAGGGATATCTCTCAGAACATGTTTAAGGCTGAGCTGCATCATTGTAGTGGTAAAACAAAGAGAATTTGTTTACTTTACTGATTCCTGGTATTCATTTCTCTTTCATATGAAGTATAGCTGTTATACAAAGGAAAATGTCACTGTTCAGCAGAAGTTTTGAAAAGTTTGGATGGAAACTGCAAATGCCACAGGAGAATGAAAACTTTTCAACATCTTAGACTGCATTGTGAATAATCCCTAAAGAATTTGTTAGTTTTCTTGCTTGACTTCTACATTTTAGGAAAAACGGTAACATTCACAAAGCACTGCAAGTACCTGAGAAAGAAATTAAGTCTTTGACTTGATAATTCAGTTTAATGGGGATTAATTCTGTAAAGAGTTAATCACTTCTAATAATTCTTTGTAGGTGTGTTCTGCTTTAGAGGGGTTTTCACTGCTTGATCCTTTTCTTTTGACCAGCAATTCTGAACTAGAAAGGATCTTTTTCATTAAAGTACGTATGTAAAGTTACTTTTTAACACAAGTAGCTTCATTAATCTTCAAATGACTTGTCCCATCTGCTTTGCTTTAATTTGGCTGGCATTTACACAATGAGTTACAGACTAAAAACCAGACCAAGCCCGTTCCAGGATGCCTCGTTGCTGAGACAAGCAATGTGCTGTGAAATCAGGCTCAGTTCTGAGCTGCCAGTCTGCTCACCCCGGCAATATGCAATTTACCAGCTATGTGAGGTCTCATTTTAATTCAAGGAAGAGACACAGCATTTATGCACATGCACAGCATTTCCCCTCCAAACGGCAAGAAAAGCGTCTACATATTTTGTCTGGCAGAAAACATAAGAGAACAGCTTTGCATAATTGCACAGCAGTTTGCAGAATGAAAGAAATCTCAGTTTCAGAGCCCTTTTTTTCCTCTCATTCATTTCTTAAATCATCTCTAGTAGATTCCCAGTCCAGGTAATGTTTCAATGATTTAAATATTCCTGTTATTTGCAGAAAAACAAGATGCTGTTGTCCCCCATCTCAAAAGAAGGCAAATGAAGGAATAAAGTAAAAAGTCAGGGAAGGAGAGAAAACAGTCTCCATGGTGTGAAGTGAGACAGTAGCACAAAAGAAAGGTGTGTTGAAGATGTTGCTGGCTGAAATAAGGGAAAAGAGATGGAGGGGAGCAGTCACTTTGGGTCAGGTCTGGATGCACACTCCCTTCTGAAACCTGGGCTTGTCTGCCCAGCACCTGGACTTCTCCCTAAGTGCAAGCACCAAAATGCTCACTCTTTCAGGGACACAGGAGAGGTGTTTGCCTTGCACATGGTAGCCCGGTGGGTGCAGCACAATCCATGGAAAGCCATAGCCAGGCCTCTGCACCCTCAGCCTGAGAAAGCTGAAATGGACTCTGTGGGTGTGTGCCCACAGAGCTTTCCCAGCTACTCCTGAGTTGGAACCACCATGCAATGCTCACAAGACCAGGTATAGAGCTCAGCAAGAGAAAGCCTGATTTTGCATATAAGCCAATTCATTGCAAAGCTGGAGGATGCAAAGAGGGATACAGCAGCTGCATGTTCAGGGATGTAGGTAAGGTTTAATTTGCTAATAAGTCAAATAAATGAAGTGGCTTGCTAAAAAGAGATGACTGTTTTGTAGCTTGGAGTGTCCTGGATTTAATTTCCATCCCATGTCTGGACATTGTACAGGTGGCAAAACCAGATGACATCAGCTACAGAGAGGGCACAGTCAAAGCACTCAGAGCTGGCACGGGTAAGAGCAACCAGAACTACTTCAGACATATAGAAAGCAGAAAGTGCCTAAAGGGACACAAACAAGCAGTGAAAAATTCATATTCTCTGCATCTTCTCCTTACTCTGCCCAAGCCATAGACCACAACACAACTCCACTCCTTCAGCTTTAAGGCCACACAATTGTTTTGGTTTTTTTTTCACTACAGAGAAACCTTGAGTTGGCTCTGGAAACAGTTGTTGGCAGAGGCTAGAGTCATAGATCTAGAATTGCAGGAAAGACTAAAGCTGCTCCACTCCCAGCCATCTGGGAAGACAAGGGGATGAAATCTTATACATCACAGGGTTTTACATGTCACATAAAAATATGACTCTTGGCAACTAGAGAAAGATGAGACCAGAAATTAGTCACAAGTAACTAAAGCAATCTTTATACTTTTCTCTCTTATACCACAGAAATGTGGCATAAGGTGATGTGAGATTCACCTAAAGAAGGAACTGGAAGTGGTTTCCTCTTACCTTATCCTTACTCTTCATAGACCGAGTTTCACAGCACATCTCTGTCATCATCAAAAGTATTTTCCCTTGCTTTTATATAATCCCGTGCAAGAAGTGGGTATCCTGAAAACACATTTCTCAAACTTGCTTAAATGGCTTTGACCTAAATTATTCCATGTTAACTGTTTCAAAGACTTCATTGATATCTTAGCTTTTTTGAGAGTTTTCTTTTTTTTCTTCCATGTATATTACTGGCTTAACACATTGCAGCTGCGATATTGCAGATGGAAACTGTTTTGATAATTTATGCTCTGAAATGCCATTTGTGCATAGCCTGAGATATTTATATGCTGTTAAGAGTGTTTGTCCATCTATATCCATATCTGCTTTCTTTTAAAGACTCTGATCTATTCCACACACAAAAAAAAAAGAGAAACTCTGTGAACCTGTCTAAGATGAGAAGAATGTGCTTCCCCGTCGTGCCATTTACAAATTGGATGCACAGCAAAGCAACTCAAGATGAGATGTCATTCTATTCACAGACTTCTCACTGACCTTAGCAAGAGCTAGAAGTCTATTATTTTCTCCCATGTATCCATCAGCACATATGTGCTGACTATATCATCTATATAATTTAACCCACAGTCAGCACTGATGCAACAGTGCCAACGTGCAGTGCAGAACAACTGCAAATCAGGTGCAAGACATTTTGTAAGATTAAGTCCCTGCTCAGTGGTGTTCAGCTGGAGTTTTGCTAGAGGCTGTGAGCTTCACCAGCAGGATGCAGAGGGTAGGACATTGTGAGATATCACCCTCAACAGTCCAGTTCAGTACTTTGCTTTCAGATACTGCAGGGCCTGAAGTCTCCCTGTTCCGTCCATCCAGTGGTTTCATTGCTGCTTTCATATTGTCACCCTGGTAGCAATGTGGCCAGATGGGGAAGTCAGATGGATAAAGTGGAAATGACTTTAAGTAGAAACCTACAGAAAGGTTGTGCAATGGTGCTATTTTTTTTATCAAAGATAGTACAGATAGTGTAGCAGCAGTGCATAACACCGGCCAACTAAATCTGGAGGCTGAGTCATTCAGCCTCTTTTAAAAATTCATAGTGATTGTTGCCTGGAGTAATTTCTAAATGAGATGTGAATTGTGTCAATGCCAACAGGTAACATACACCATGAATAAGGTTATTGAGAGAGTGTTTAGCTTACTAAATGACTTGTAATTTTTTGTGTAGTCCTGATGTTGTTTTTCCTCATGTAAAAATCTAAACTATTTTACTCATTAAAACAAAATATATGAGAGCTTTACAGTCATTCTGAGGGGTCTAACACCTTGTACCCTTATCAGGTGTTTCCTAGGCTCATAAAAACACAAACCAGTCAAACAGCCACATGCACTCGCAGTGCTCCTTTGACAAACTGAAGACATAATTATTTTCAGAGTGGTTGCAAAAAGACATGTCTTCCCACCAGTAGCTTAGATCCTAGCACAAGCCTGAGGCTCCCCTGGGCCAGATGGACTACTCCCTTCTCCCAAACATCTTTGCCCACGGGGTAAAAGCCACTCTCAGCAACGGAGGGTAGTGGAGAGAGCAGAAGGTTCCCTCACCCGTGGCAGCTGGGCAGCACTTGCTGGAGCTGGTCACTGGAGAGAGGTGTTTGCTAGAGATTCTCTCTTATACCACAGAAATGTGAGATTCACCTAAAGAAGGAACTGGAAGTGGTTTCCTCTTACCTTGTCCTTCCTCTTGATAGACTGAGTATCCCAGTTCCCCGGGATGGGCAGCCACCCCCCAACCCAGTGCCAGCGGCCCCTCCAGCAGTGCAGGGGGTGCTGCCCCCCGTCTCCATCACTCCTCTCCATCACTCCCACTTCCACACTCATTCAGCTGCCAGGCTGCAAACTGGGGGACAAACAGGAGGAGCCCAGGGGAGTTCCTGCTCAGAGCTGTGTCCTGGCCAGGCTCTGACAAACCCGGTCTCTCAGCAATTCCCAGCTACAAAAGAGAAATGCCGAATTTCTAGCTGACCTGGGCTTATTTCTGAGAGACTGTGGGCGAGGATAGCTATCTTTGTAGTCTTTTATTTACCCCACAGCAAAATATGTACTCAGTTTTGAGTAGCGCTATAAATAAACAAAGTAAAAAGTAATAACTGAAAGGCACTGGTCTGCAAAATAACAAAAGCTCAGCGCTTTCAGCTAGGTCCTTCAAAGCTGTGCCCTGTCTTGCCCTATTCTACTTTTGAAGGAGAATGAATGTGTGAACTGGAAGGTTTTTGTGTGGCTTTCAATCCCTCTGTCCATTCAAAGACCTTATGTGTAACTGTTCCATGATAAGTCTGAAGCATAGCCCAGCTGACCAGTGGGTGAATCCTCGTTGCTGCAACCCCCCACAGGTGCTTTAGTTGTCTCAAGCTTTTGAGTCCTAGAAGACTTTTCTACTTTCTGTTTTCAGTTTTTCTCCTCATGCTCGATAACTGCTCAGCTGACCTTTCTCCTCCAGCAAAGCTGACACCAGCGCGCAGTATCGATCTCGCTGCAGTACAAGAGGTGCAGCCAAAATACTGATACTCACTCACCTTTCGCAATGTAGTACAGTGAACTTCCAAAAAGTACAAGTGCTTCTTCAGGAGGCTGATAGAGTAAATCATTAAAAACACCTGCTGTCCATTGTGCCTCTTGACATTCATTGTGCTACAGCTGAGGCTTGTTTTATTGACTCATTATAAGGATATAATGCACTGGGGAATGAGTAACTTGCAGAGGGAAGTATCTGCTGTCCCATAAATTGTCCCTCTAATTTTGTAACATATTACAGTTTAAAGGCAGGTCACAATGTTCCCAATCAGTTATCAAAAGGTAGGTCTCTAACTAAAAATGACTTGATTTTGTGAGGAGATGAGGAGCTTGCTTCAAATTGGGGCACTGAAAATCAGGGCAGTTTGAATTAACTGCTGGTGGAGTCTAGCTCTGAAAACACAGGCTGCCATCTCTGAGTACAAGGATTGCCTTTTAAAGAGATCCAGGGAAGGAACAAGTATAAAAATATTCCAGACAACCTCAGGGTACTGCTCAGTGGCACTGGCTGTGCCTCCACCAATGAGGACCGTGACCTGCAGGCCCTCACCTTGAATAAAAACACAGTAGAAATGCCAAATGTTGGTTGACCCTGCATAGGTTCTTCATCTGGGATACCAAATCCATGCTTTGCATGTCGTACAAGAGGAAAATTAGAGATTGGGATAAGCAAGGGTCTGTTTTCTCCCTTCCAGCTCTTGCGCAGCCTGAGTAGCTAACTATACGAGTAAGCTGATCGACCTTTTCCTTCCATTGATGAATCTGGTGCATCTTAGTATGCTATTTTCTTTTGCAAATTTATAAGTTGCAGCAGCATTGAAAACCGTAGCAAACCACTTAAATTTATTTTGTTTATTACTTATTTTTCAAATGTTAACATGTACCAAAGGTCTGCAGGAGCCCATTGCTCCTCAGGGACAAGAAGACTTAAAGAACCTTCTGATGGGGAACACTCTGTGCAGGCTTCTGCCTACAATAAACTTTTTTTTTCTTTTTTTTTTTCTGCCAGTATGTGGGCAACAAGGCAGAATATCACAGAGATTAAAAAACAGATTGAATCTCTCATTGTGTTTAAGATGCAGTATATATTAGGATATGGCATTTGTCTAATGATGAGTCTTATGGCTGAGGTGTTAAAAAAGAATTAGGCTAGGCAATTTAGCCACCAGTGCTATTGATATTAACAGAAGCAGCCTGATTGACTTTGAAAGTCTCAAATTATAATCTTTGCTATAATGATGATTATGCTTCTCTGTGGATGCACTACTGAGCCTCCACTTTTGACTCATACCAGATTCCCACTGAAGTCAGCAGGAGCTGTGCTTGAGACAGGGCTCTCATAGGCAGTACTGTTTGTCCAAAAGTAAACAAGCTGTTCCTGTAAATTGGCTCTTTAATATGAGCTGTTTTCCCCTTTGTATGGTAATAGCTCTAATGAAACATACAGCTTTTGCTTTGTTCTACCACAGAAACAAAGTAAAGCTTGAAGTATGGAGTATTTTCAGACTTGTCCAGCACTGTAAAAGTCTTAAGACTTTTCAGGCTGGCAGACTCATGGGCTAGCTCCTGTCTCTTGAGTCTCCATCCAATAATTCACTACTAAGAATACTCTGCTTGCCTGTAAATCTCTGCCTCATTAGTTTTTGGACAGACAAGCAAAATATCTTTAATTGATTTCATCATCACAATTAAAAGGAGGTAAGTAGATTTACTGCAAGAGGAGCAAATACTCAGGTTTATTGTGGAAAGCTTACACAGAAAAAATCTATCTTCATCTCCCTACCTACTGTATTATATACTCAGGAAAACTGTGTATTGATTGTGGGTGAAGTTGTTAATTGCCTGATCAGCACTGCAAGTGAGGAAACGTGTTTGGGAAGCAGCTTTCCATTTTTTTGTAGAAAAAGAGGAAACAAAGACCATAAGCTGGGGAAAACCTGAAATAGCAAAATTCGTGAGACTATCATTATTCATGTTAAGATGCACAATGTGAGAGGAAGGTCTTCTTATTAGGAAGTTTCTGTAAAGGTTAGCTTGCTGACAAATTGCCCCCATTATCTCTATAATCACTTGCTAAGCTGTAAAAAACATAAATCTCTCATCTTGCAAGCAGGTCGGTGGCAGAACAATTCCGTGGGATTCTGTGTGGCCCTACCAGCTTCTTCAAGCTGCTCAGAGGATGGGGTTAGGACTGCCATCTCAGGCTGTGTCTGGATGGTGCAGTATTCTCATATTTCTGGGAGAACTGTGGTATTCATCCCATCAGGGAATCAGTGAACACATATATTCACAATCAGAAGTATATGAACATTTCTTCAGGGAGAGTTTTAAGAAATGCAATTACAACTGCCCTTAAACAACACGTTCTACAGTTTCCTGTGTCCTTTATAGTTCCCTGCTACATGATCACTGTGCTAACCTAAAGCCATACTGATGTTTTATCCTCAGGCTATTTTTTACAGACTGCTCTTTCTAAAATTTGCAGTGTCAAATACTTATAATCAAGCACTGAAACAGAAGGGAGAATATCACTCAAAAAGTTTTCCATTGCAGTGATAGCTCCAGTGTGTCACCCTATGGTATTTGAGCACTTGCATACAGGGATGGTTTCTCTCTCCTGAGAACGCTGGAGGGCAAGGAGTTGTCCTAGTTTTGCAGAGAGTAATTTGGGTATTAGCAGTAATACCACATTAGCATTGTGGCCTTTTGAAAGTGGTGTTAGATGGGAGGTACAGCATGGCCATGGTATCATGGTGAGTCTGGGGTCTTGTAGGACCAGGGCACATCATACTTTTGACAACCCAATCAATGCCTTCTTTCCTTAATCCGTAGCCGTGCTGCACAACTCGGTGAGAAACCCTCTTGCTGAGTGCACGTTACCTTCCTTCTGTTGGGAGGGAAACCAAAATATTCAGAAGCCAACTCATCCTTCTTTCTCACTTCAGTTTTGCCAAATCAAAAATTAGGCTTCCTAATGTGCAACCACTTAGATTAACCAGGCAGCGACTGTGTCTGAGAGATGCTCAGAGAGCTCCCACCTGGCGAGCAGACACCAGGTTAATCTCCAACTTCAACATTTCTGCTACCTGCAGCCAGCGGTGGGGGCGGCAGGATCCTTTTCGAGAGACACGAGTGTCACCTAGTGGTGTCACCTAGTGGTAAAACAAACCCACTCGATCACACCCCAAGGGCCACCATCTGCCCACTGGTTCCCAAACAGGGCGTTGGGTGACGTATTTTGTTTCTGCTGCCCTTTAACAAGCAGAATGTATGTATGTAGTAATGCTTATTTTAGCTTTTGTCCTTGTGGGATTTATTTTATGCAGGGTAACGAAAAATAATATGAGCCAACCCCATCTAAGCAAGCAGCAGACAGTAACATCTCTCTACCTGAGGTTTTTCTGTCCTTGCGAAGAGATAAAAAAAGACTATGTCTGCCTGGGTACAGTGACCACCAGCACCAGCCTTGCTCCGCAGCAGTTAAGTGACAATTTTATAGGATAAAGGGCTGTTTAAAGCTTTATTCCCTTGTTATATTGTGTAATGAGTCCATTGCAGGAACGGACATTCAAGATCTTTGCATTTTCGAGAACATTTTCTCCCAAACTATTTTGCCGTTTTTCACACAGAAATCCAGATTTATTAGTGAAGCAGAGCATAAAAGTAGTAATTCTCTTTTAATCAGTCAAATACAAAAGAAAAAGCACCATCTCTCCAGGAGCATCACCAGAAGAGGAACACACAGAGAAAGGCAGGTAAGCTGGCAACAAAATGGAGCTGGTAATACCCAGCTTAAGGTGGTGTTCTGTTCATCTGAGGAAAAGCAGACTTTAAATGCCTGCAAGTCACCTAGAAATCATCATGTTGTAAAATTGCTCCTGCAGTTGGGATCCACTTGAGTGTACTCAGTGCATGTTTCCCAGTGCAGAACTGGAAACCTTTTTTAGAACAAAGGTGAACTTCCCATATTTTCAGCTTATGCCAGGGACTGAGGTTTAAGGAAAATCCCAAGTGCCAATCTTCCCAATCAGGAGAATTAAGTAGGGCTGGTGGGTGGAGGAAGCTACATGGCCTTTTAGCCCTGCTCTCACCATGGGCAGTGTGAATACAGAGACCCCAGGATCTTACCACTCTCCTTTCCTGCTAAAGCAAGGTCTGTGGGCCACGCTAGTGGAGAAAAGACTCAGGCCTCTGCTCCCTCTTTTAACCCAACTGTTTCTCTGAAGTGGAATCACCCGACAAAACAACAAGTGCCCAATGGTCCTTGGGAATTGGCAAGGGAACATACGGGGCTGGTCCCACTCTGGGACACTGTTGTTCCACATATGTATTGCCACCAGTTTAGTGCCAAAGAAGTGCTCCTTGTTAAAGAAAGAAGTGTTTTAAAAAAGGCACATTACTAGTTCTGCCCTTGAAGCAGTGAGCAAAGGATGCTCTGTTGGCAAAGGATGATCTAGCAGCACAGGGCAAAGGATGCTGTTTCCCAGAGCAGAAATCCACCTTTCTCACCCTTTCACCCCTTCTTACCATTGTCCCCACCCTCTCTCCTGGCTCTGTGCTGTTTCCTTTCTTTGATGGTGAATCTTTTCCTGTTAATTAGACACCCCTGCATGGCTCTCCATCTCTCAGGGGCTGACCTGCCACCTCCTGCCTGGTTGCTCACCCTGTGAGCTGTGGTAGTGCTGATGCTGCTGCCAGCAGCTGGTATGGCACTGAGAAAAGTGCATGAACCTGAGATACTGGGCTCCCCGCTCACCATCCTCCTCCTCCTGAGCTACACCACCCTCTCTGTGCTGTGCAAAGATGAACACTGCAAATCCCAGGTTTCCTCTGTGTTCACCAGTGCATCCCATGTATTGTATCGGCAAGACAGGGCACACTAGTTTGCAGTGAGGCTTTTGAACCAGCAAAATCAAACCACGTCCCTGGCTACTCATTGATTTGTTTCTGACCCCAAAGCCTCTGTCGCAAAAATTTGAGAAGCCAGTCCCTCTTCTCGGAAGAGAAACTAAGGGCATGCTTCATCCTCTTTCAAATGACGCTTTACCTCCCACTGCTCTGCAGAGTTTTCTGCTGGGGCAGGCCCTGGGCAGTGGTTCCACAAGTGTATCTTTATCCTAGGGGTGGATGCAAGGGAAAAAAAAAAAATAAACATTAACCAACCTAATGAAAAGCACTGAGTCCCTTTGCAAAGCTGCCAGCTGGCTGTGTAACAGGGCACTGGGCAGGGCTCAGATCAGCCAGGTAGTCAGAGGCTCTTGTTAAGCGGAGGGCAATGAAGCCAATGTGGCCCAGAGCCACAAAGAGAAGGGAGATTTGCCAGCCCCTCTGCCTCCCTCTCCCCTTCCCCGTAAAGGCTGACCCGGCGGGGCTCGCACTCGCTCTTTCATTTGCCAGCCCCCCTGCGTCAGCAGTAATACAGGGAGCTCAGCTGCTCATCATCCCAGCTGATAACATCTCGGGAGGAATTAGGCAAGGCATGCTGGTAGGAGGGAGAGAGAGGGTTTGGGGGAGAGTAATCACAGGCACAGTGATGGGGAGTAAATGAGATCAGAAAAAAAGCCAACCCTCAAACAGGGTATTCTTAGGCTAGAAGGGAGTGTGTTTTTAGGAGGATGGGGCTGTTTCAGTCTCAGCCGTGGGATCAGCAGCACCTCTCCCCAGGATTTCATCAGGTTTTGGCTCAAGGCTGCAGGGAGGGAGTTGCCACAAGGCATTCAGCAGAAAAGCTGCGTGGGTTTGCTGAGGGGCTGGGTTGTCCCCTTGTCCAGAGATGAGATGGGGCAAAGAGGCAGGCGAGGGCTTGCAGAAGTTATCAGGTCTTCACGGGCACTGTGCAGGCTTTCCCGCTTCTGAGTGAAAGTGTGAAGCCTCTGCTTGTCACAGGTCACACACCCCTTTTGGCTGAGATTTGAAGCACTCCTTCCCCTTGGGGACAGTACTAACGAGGGGAGGCCGTGCCACGCAGAGTCTGACTGAAACCTGGGGAGAGCCCGGCGACGCGAGCAGCATTAGTCACTGTGCAGCAGCTGCCCAGAGTCCAGTCCCTGGTACCTGCCTCGTCAACAGAGAGCAATCAGAGTACTACATCAAGAGAAGGCACACATTTAATCAATTCCTACGGTGCTGTAAAACTCAAATTTAATTTGAATTTTTTAACCCCGCTTCAGTGTTTAATCCAATGCTAGCACCAGAGTGACATTATTCTCCTTCTCCCAGTCATTCCCCAGCAGAATGTGTCTCTTTTCACTGAAAGTCAGTAAACATTGAGAAAACACTGTGGCAAGGTCGAGGATGTTTTGCAAAATCTTTATCTGTGTAGCCTGAACAGACCAGGTGACAGAACAGATTGTGCTCTGAACTTGGTAAAAAAAGGTGAAGTAAGTCATCTCTGTCAGTTACGCCATTTGAATGTGGGAGCAAAATCAGTCCATCTGTGTATCTGCACTGACCTCCAGCTACATGGCATCCAGTCGCAGTGCCTGGATTGTCCAGTGGTGTGCACCACAGAGCTGCTGGGCTCTCCCAAATGCCACAAAGTGACCCCTGGAGGAAAGTCTCATGTCGGAGTACCTGCGCTGGGCTGGCCACAGAGCTGCAGACCAGAAGTGTCAGCATAAAAATCTGCCATTTGTGGAAGCCAGGAAAGGACCAGGTATGACAGTAAAAAATGAGCTTTTTTTTCATTTTGAGACTGTTGTGTCGTGTCTCTAGAACCCAGCACTGTAATCATTTATGAACATGTTCTGCTTTTTTAGACATACATTTGATTTCAGATATACATTTTCCTTAACTCATTTTTTTCTGCAAAGTTCAGCAGTAAATGATTATTTAACAATCAAAAGAAATAGCTCCACCCACCCCCCTATCTTTTTTTTCTTCTTGTTAGCTGGCCACCAACAGAAAATTCAATAGGGTGGTGCTGAAAACAAAAAGGTTGGCTAAGATTTTCAGAGTGACTGAATAAGAATTGTCAAGGGAAATGTCTCTGTCCTCTGCACATCAGGCTCTGAAAAGTAAGCCTAAAAAGGGGACATCTTTGTGATTGAATTTTTGGCCAGTGGCTACATTTGAATATTCAACTGCTGTGATGGCAGAGCCTCCCCTGAAATGAATTATTTTGCCTGACATCATGCCGCCAAGTTAAATTGCATTTCATATTCTTGCACAGAAATTATCCCATACTGTGTTTTTCCTTTTGGAACATGCCTGGGGTAGGCAGGCATCCTTTGCTAACAAGCCCGAGAGGAAAAGCCTAGCTTACACAAGCTAAAAAATGTCTGAAGGATTGATAATTCTGTCAGAAGGCACTTCATGCCCTTTAAGGGAAGATTATGAGCCATCACCTGTTGGCTTGCTCATAAATTATCAAGCCAGAGCAAGCCTGATTATTTTTCCATTTATGAGAATATTTAAAATAAAATTCATCACTATGGTTTGCGTGTTTTTGGTTGGTTCTCTATAAATAATTATGCACTGCAAAGCCTTTTATCAGGCAGTGTAGCTTTGTGAGTCTAAAGCAGGATTGGGGGAAAAAAACCTTGGTGATGGAAAGGGAGAGAAAGTTATATTAATCAGAAACGTCTCTTGCACTAGAGCCAGAACCAGTGCCCACTTTTGGTCTCTGGCTGTTTGGTGTTTCTGCTGCCTCTGGGGTCTGGGAGTAGGGAACTGTCACCCAGCCACCAGGATAACCATCTTTGCTGAACAGCAGAAGTCTCTCATATTATACAGTGAGGTCTACAAATAATCATGTCAGTTTAGCATTATGATAACCTCCGGCTTGTTTGTCCTTATTTCACTTTGATATTTTGTTTGGGTAATTCAAAAGCCTGTATAATTCTCTCTATTTCTTGGTATATATCTGCGCACACACACACACACACACACAGAGACACACAAAAATAAAGTGCATTTAAAACATGCAAGGTTCAAGACTAAGGAGGAAGAAGTGCTTTCTGCATTTTATAAATGGGGTGCTGAAGGAGCAGGAGATGACGTGAGTTTCCGATCATAATCAACATCTGTGATAGATCTGCAAACTCAGCCTAAACCTTCAGGGTTAACAGGAAAACAATCTCTCCTTCTTGGAATGGAAAGAAGGAAGCTAATACGCACAGGAATAAATAGGATTGTGCCTTCTGTAGAATACTTGTAGTATTAAAATAACCTTAATTCCATGCCTGAGACAGTCTCCCTGCTTTTCCTTCATTTTGCATTCAGTAGTCTAAAGCAGGAGCTGTGACACTTAATTTTGATTTTGATTTTTTTTTTTAATAATGTCTTTATTTTTGCAGCAAAACCTACAATAAATCAGACTCGGGAGCCCTGTGAAGTTTGCAAAACCCAAGCCCTAATCAGCTCCAGGCATTTATACATGACGCATACACTCATCAGTGCTCGCTGCTGTTGTTTCTCTGCCAATCACCTTACCCAATGTGAAGATGTGTCACAACACTGAGCAAACATGGAAACAGCCACTTTAATCAACCATATTTTCCCCATCTGGTAACTTTCCTTTAACATGGTAGTCCAGCTTTCACACAGATTTTATAGAGAGAAAGTTTACAAGCAATAAAAATTATCAGCCAGTACATATGCAACAAACAAATCAACAAACCCCCCCTATAGTGTGTGCCTGAGTGAATTTAATTCAAACTGTGACTAAACTGTGGTTGCATTTCCATGAGATATTTTGCCTGGGGATGTGCAGTATGCAAAAAGCGTGTGATTCATCTCAGCAAGAACCAGACCAGGGGTGACAGGAAGAAGTTTGGAGGACAAGCGCAGAAAAACAGCTGTAAAAGGAGAAGAAAGTTGTACAGAATTGCTTTGCACATGCCGCGGTGCCTGTTGTCCTCCCAGAAATAATTGGGCAGGGCAACGAGGGCCTTCCCCTTCTCCTGTGCCTACGAAGAACTTAGCTGGCTCCCTTTGTCTTTACCTATCCCTCCCCGTAATGAAAAAAACCAGCCACAGAGCAATGGGGTTAAATGCTGGGATAGCTCATGTTTCCAAGCACTCTCTCTACTCCTCCTCAGATGGCACCGCAGTTAGAGCTCCTCCATGCCTGCTTGAAGGACATTTCTGGGACCACTTCTTCTCCAGGAGAACAGGCAGTCTCTGGAGGAGGGGAGCGGGTGCCTTGCTAGAAGTAATCCTCTCAGTTGTCTGTTTCATATGTTGTTAATGCAAGGGAATCATTTCCACTGGCATAGATTAGGAGTATTAATGGCAACAGAACAATGAATATCTGTGCAACCAGAATCTGACACCCTCTGTTTGTCACGCCACCAAAGAGCTTGTTTTCAAATTATAAAACACTCATGTGGTGAATGGTATCAGGCTGTGATAATTTAGATGTATGAATAATATATAAGGTCCAGTCATTTTTGCATCTCATTCAAATACTGCAAGGATGGATGATGGGGGAATGGAGGCGCTTATGTATATCCTGCTTCAGAAAGGCTTCACTTCCCATCCTTCAGTGTTGCTGATTAAAGTGCCTCTCCTCCAGTTATTCACTTTCAGTAAGACAGTTGGGAAGGAGAAGACAAACCGAATACAGCCCAGCCTCTGAGGGTAGTTTTTCAGGGTTGGCTGGGAGTGGTAGTCTGTTTTTCTAACAAAACAAGGATGATGTGACAACTCTGCCAATCTCTCTTTCTCCAATCTTTTCCTTCTCCTTGCCCCCCTCTTTTTCCATCAGATGCATGACCTCAGTCAAATTTATCAAAGGAACTGAGGGATAATATCTCAGAGATATTTTGCCAAAATTAAGGGATAATACCTCAGAGTTTTTCCCAAAATCAGATGCAGAGAAAGAGCCCCTACTGGAGACTGCACTGAGGAAGAGGCGGGCTTTAATCACTCGCTGGCCAGCCATTCCATACACCTCTCCCCGCTGCTTCAGTTATTTGCTGCTTTTTGCCCAATTCTTTTCTGCTTTTTGCGCAATCAGGAGGCCAAGCACAGGCAAGGCAGTGGGATGGGATCAGGCTAGGAGTGGCAGAGGGACGGAGGGGGATACAGGCAGGGCACAGAGGGATTGCAGGGGTGCAGGAGATAAATAGAAATCTGCAGCAGGGGTAGAAGTGGAGCTGGGGAGCTGGAAACACTGCAGTTAGGACTGAGGATATTGCAGTGTGTGTGAGTGCCTGGACCCCTAAAGTTAGTGATGAGTAGAAAAGGGAATTCAGAGAACAAAATTCTGCCTATAATTTGAACTCACTTTCTGTGCAGAACTTAGAGTGAATTAAAAGCAATGAGTCAAATGAGATGTTTCACAATTTATTTTTCTCATAACAAATTGTTTCTAAGGAATGTAATAGAAATACATTTTAAGAGAAACAAAGGAGAAGGGGGAAAAATTGAATCTCAAAACCAAGTAACGATAAGTATCTACATTTAAAATGATCTTTATTTCTAATTCTTTATTCAGCTGCTTATCCATTTGCTTTGATAAAATACACTCGACTAATTGGCAAAATTTTCTGTGTTTATAACAATGCAAGGTGATCTCAGACTCAGTTAAGAGATGTTTTGTGCTCTGTGGTGATTCCATGATAAGGTGGACTTGCAGTAGCTACTATGCAACTTGTGTTTTTGACCTAGTGAGAATAGGAGACTGTTGTTTCTTCTTAGCTGCTTGGGCAATTTTGAAAACCAGTGATATCTAATGCCAAGTTAACAGAAAGGAACGTCAGGGCAGATATGAACAGCTATCTCCAAGCATGAAAGGAGTGGGAAAATATATATAGCCCTGGGAAATATTTATGGTCCATGATGGGAATAGTGGGAAGATATAGAAAACAAGAACTATTATGGTCAGAGCAATCAGGGGTTACCTGACACCTATGGGAACCTAGACTTTCCTAGTTCCATACCAATGGAATTCCTTGTTCTAGCAAAGTTTGCTGGTGACTGCTCTGTTCAGTTGTAGAGTGCCCAGAGGGTATTTATTTCTCTGAAAGGAGTAATGGAAGACAGTGGAATACAACTAAAATGAATTCTTAACTGAGGAGCTTTCCTGGTGGTACTTAAATTTTTGTTCAACATATTGAAATATATAATGTTTTTAAATGCAAAAATAAAATATATTGAGAAATTTCACTTAAATCCCTTCATCTCTGTTGTTCCCTGAGGACCAGTATGTAATGCACATGTGATACAATATGAATTTCATTAATACAAATTTAACTATTAACTTATTATGATATGAGACTTTTCTTCAGCATGGGATATTTCAGCGTTAAAACTTTGCAGCCCAGCTCTGCACAGATAAGGTGCTGGATGAGGAATGGTTTTAAATGGCTCCTCCAGAAACAGTTGAAAATGCCCAGTGATCATCTCCCGTGACTCCAACTGCACACTCAAAATGTCAGAACATTTCAGAATGGTTGTCTTCTGCATTCCTTCTTTTTTTTTTCTTTTTTTTTCTTTTTTTTTTCTTTTTTTTTTTTCCTCTTTGTTTAGATGCAGCTGAAGCAGTTGTGCTAGATCTGAACAGAAGAAACCACAGCATTTTTGCAGAGCAGGCAAGCACCAGGAAGTTGTCTTATATTCTGTTTTGGCATTAACTCCCAAATTCTCCCCTTCACTTTTCTGATATAATTTTGTTTTAAAGCAATCTCACAAACAACAGGCTTCCTGAGAACCGATAAAGATTTTCTTCTTTTGACTGTGGTAGTGCTGTGCTTTTCCAGCTCAGCTTATCAGTGCAAACTCGCTCGCCTTCATTAACTGCTAACCTTTCCAAAGATAGATGATATTTTTTTCTTTTCCTGATGAAAAAACAATTTGTGAGGTCTACCAAGGCATTGACTTTCTCTTTTTTTCAGTGCTTTTTTTTCTGTTTTTCACCTGGTGATTGCTGGCATGTTGGTGAGCTACTGACATTTTGGGATGAGGAGTACCCCACCCAGCTTGAGGACCTGCTGTTATCAATTCACCCAGGGCCTCAGCTTATTCTAGAGATCAATCAAATGAATATGAATAGTGAGAGTGATTATCACATAAATCATTAGCTCTCAAGTAAATAACCATTTATCTTGAGATCTGTTAATTAACTTTATCAAGAGTAGGAGATGAATAAACACCTAAGTATCTAGGTGCCAATAAAATAGTAATTTCTGCTTATAATAATACTAATTCTCTATGAATCTCTACCTACATTTTTGACTCCAAAGAAAAGCCTCTTAAGAGTTTGGTGTTTCTCCCTAACTTTGATGTGAATTCAGAGCTGTTGTTTGCTACCTCTGTAGGATGTCATTTCAAGCCCATCTGCTTCATAAAACTCCCAGGTCACCCCACATCTGGGTGGCTGAACCTGTCCATCTGCAGTACTAAACCAGAGTGGAGGACAGGGCTGACTCTCAGGTGTGATCTTGCAGATGCTCTGACTCTGTTTTTTAGCTTGCCCAAACACCTGCATTAGGCAGAAGAGCTCTTCAGCCTAGTTTTCTGTGGAATGAGGCCTGTATGGCTGGTGGTGATTCCGCCCATTCTCATTGTCTGGCCATCTTTGGCCAAATTTGCTGGAAACATGGAGCTCACAAAAATTATGGTTTCCTTATGCTTTCAAAAGTTGCCAGCCAGGGAAAGAGGTGTTGTACAGGCAAGGGAAGATGGGTCTACTTTTCTTTTGCATTACTTCATTTTACTTGTAAGGCAATTAATTAAGAAGGAAGATAGTAAGTCACAGTAACTTTTCTTCTCCAGTCCTAGTATGTGCCAAATGCCTGTCCTTCACAGGGCTGTCACTCCAAAGTCAAATCCTACAGCTCTGCCCTGTTGCTTTGACACATGGGCTGCAAATGGGAGGTTTCTCTGCATGAAGGTTCTCACACTGCTGTTAGGTGCTTCCTTTGGATTCAAATGGCCCCAGGCCCCATTCTCTTCCCCACAAGGTGCAGCAGCATGGCCTGGGCCTTTGCGTAACTCCCCTGTTTCCTGTGCCCTTATCAGGACAGAGTCCTCAGCCCTTCCCCTTTTTCAGGAGCTGCTCTGAACATTGGTTCAGAGTCAGCTGCGTGTGCAAGTCTTCCTGTGGTTTTAGAAACGGCAGCAGTGGAGCAACATTTAATTTGCTGCTTCTGCTTCTTAACCTCAAAGGTAGAAGGTGGTTATTGTTAATTGCATCCCAGCGTGCGTGTACTGGAGAGCACAGTAGTTTGCTCTGACTCTTGGTGTCCAGGGGCCAGCAAACCTAACCAAATGTAGACCCAAAGCACCACATGTAAAAACCTAAGCCCAAACCACACCACAAAATGTCTGTGTTTATTGTTCCTATGGATTCAGAGGCAAGAAATCATTAACCATCCCCCAGAGCTCCTGCTAATGCACAGGATATAAGATTGCAAGAACGCTGACACATTCACTGATGAGGACAATTACACATGTGGCAATTCTTTCAAAAAGAGCCTGAAGATGTCCAGATCAGGTATGTTGAAAGAAATAGGTTGCCAAATCTGTTTTTGAGGCCCCATTTCTTTTATTTTGAATTTGTGCCAGACCTCAGGGGTTTTGGTTTTTTGGGGGTTTGGTCTTTCTTGTTATCCAGCACTGGCTGCAGGATGCACGAGAGAGTGTGCATTAGTCTACGGGGGAAGGATTTTGTGTGAAAGGCTGCAGGGGCAAGGCTTCGGGGTGAATTCTGCAAGGTTACAAACTCTCAGTGTTGCTTCTGCCTCAGGGTTGACCATGTTCTGTATCCCCTTCCCTCCTCCTTTCCCCTCCCTTCTCATCCTTTGCCAAGCCTAAAGCTGTCACTGTGAGAGGTAAGAGCGGTACAGATCTGTGCTGTTTTATAGCAGCTTGCAGGGAAGCTGTGATGATGGAAATACAATGAAAATTGGACATATTCTAATTAACCTCAGGAAAATTGCCATCAGGAATGCAGAGTATTCCCCTGGAAAAGATGCTTTTAAGTGGTGCTGATTGTGTGTTTGTCCATGAAGCTTTTATCAGACCACATAAGAGCTTTGAGGAAAGCTTGTGAGGGCTATTCTTGAATAGGCTTCCATCAGAGAAGGAGGGGTGGGAAGCCAGCTCAGATGCTGAGAGGCAGTCTGTTGCATTTAGGAAATACAGCAAACAGCCATATAGGAGAGCAAAAGAAATGGAAAAAAACAACAGGGCGCTCTGTTTAGTGGATCAAAGGCTTAGGGACACCTCAGCCAGCAGAACCCAGCAATTCCAGACTGATGAATCCTTAATTATCTCACACCACTGAAAGTTTTCTGCACCAGAACAAATATCAAATCATATTGCCATGCATAATGACAGAATCTGGTAAACTATTTAGGCCAAGCTACAAAATGAAGATCTGAATTGCAAGGGCAAAAGACAATAATAAGGTACAACCCTGCATCTTTACTGCTGTTCATTACTTTTTTATATGTAAATTCAGAAAAACTACTTCTGTGTGATTTAAAAAATCCATTTCAAATAGCATTGTAGGGCAGTGTGGGGCATTTTCCTGGACCGTCTTGCCTGCCTTAGGGCTTGAGATACTTGTATTTAAAATGAGTCTCTCCCTTCCCCCTCACCCCTTTCCAAACCTAGAGTTAATTCGTTCCCACACCTCAGTTTGTGTGAACAGATGCCTCCATCTCTGAGCTCACAATTGCTGGCTGGGAAGTGATTCAGCTTATAACTAAACAGTTATAAGTGAGCAGGGGAATAATCACTGGGTATTGCTGACATCTGAAGAAATAATCTTGTGTTCATGACTTCGCTAGCAAATGAAAAGGGACAAAAATAGAGGCCCAAGCTGCCTCAGAGCAGGGCCACATCTGAAGTCATCTGCAGTGAGGAGCAGGCGAGCACCATGGTGCACATGATACAGCCCCACTCTGAGGGTGAGCCCTTCTTCGTGCAGCACTGGACCTAAGCAGCTGGACAACGTCACCACATGGACGAGAATGCTGGCTTTCAGTGGAGGAACAACACTGAAAGAACAGGGTTAGTTTGGTAAGTATGATTGTTGTCTCCATGTCTTCCCACTGTGGTCTCCTATCTCACCCCACAGCTCCAGGTGGAGGTTTGACTTATGAAGGAGCAGCTCCATGGATGGTTGCTACTGTGGCAAATGGATGGATCCACCAGGGGTGTGGGGATATGGGTGTGGTGTTGCAAAGCATCAAGTGCTGCCTTCAGTGCAGCCAAGCTCTGCTACAGAAGATGCCATGAAGAAACAAGAACCGACAAATGAAAATTGCCAAACCCGTGGGTTGTAATGAGCCAACAGAGGCTTGCAAACATTTGTGACTCACTGTATGGTGGTTTTTTTTTTAAATCTCCAGAATAAGGAGTTAGTTTTTATAGTCTTGAATGAGTTTTGTGCATGCAGTAAATACATTGGATTCAGTTATAAGTGTTGAGTAGTTCCTAACTTGAATTCCTTGAGCTTGAGTAGTTCCTAGTTTCTTAGTCGAAGTAGCTTTTCAAAATAGCTTTTCAAAATGTATTAATCTTTGTTGATGCAGTCCCTTCTTTTTGATTGTATTTTGTTCCACTATAAAAATAGAAATTTGAGGTTAAAATCACACACAGGTATTAATGGAGAAGAATGTCAGTTTGCTGATTCTTTCTACATTGTGCAAGAGGATGAATTTAGCAAACAGCCAAAAATAAAACAAATACTTGTACCAGAACAATAACACCTCTGTAGCATACTGACTGCTGCCTTATCTTTTGTATTCTCTCCACTGCAATACTCCTTAAAAAGCCAGATAACTCCAGTTAATAGTACAGGAGCATAACTCAGAATCTGTGGTCCTCTCAGGCTGATAAATCTAAATTGAAGTCAGTCATCAAAATAAAAATCATAAATGAAGCCTGTAGATTCAACATCAAAGCTCTAATGTCTGATGGGACCAGAACCCCACATCTGCACCTCTTCAGACTCCCAGACCTTAGCTTTTCCATACACTGTGAGGTTACCACAACTGTGGAAAGAAATTCCAAGATCTGCACCTGGGTACAGGTAAGACATTCCAGGTGAGTATATGTTGTATGGTTAATAGTCTTTGTCTACTTCTAAGATCAAAAGCCATCATATTGATATTTTCTTAGGCAATAGATATTAGGACTGACCTGTTCACCGAGCAATTTTTCATCTCTATATGGAGAAATATAGAGGATGCCTCATCCCTGGAAGTGTTCAAGACCAGGCTGGATGGGGCTTTGAGCAACCTGTTCCAGTGGGAGGTGTCCCTGCCCACGGCAGGGGATTGGAACTCAATGATCTTTAAGGTCCTTTCCAACTCTAACCATCCTGATTCTATGATTCTATGAAATGAATTGGCATAGAAATTAGAGAAGATATTCTTCTATGTGGGTTCCACAGAAAAATTCCCACTATGTACAGACAGTACTAAATAGTGCCACTCATATTGCAGATATGTATCTGCACAAGAGCCTATTTTGTATTACAGTAGTAGAACTCATTGTACCATGACAACACTGATTTCACTCCTCATGCAAAGCAGCCAGGCACAGTCCTGTCATCAGATTAGCAGGAGGTCCATGTGGAGTTCTATTTCTGGTTAGAAAAGAATTATTAGTTTTCAAGTGATAATGATCATGATAAAATCCCAGCCATAATTCATTCAAGAAAAAGGAACTCTTTCAATGAGTAGAAATTATTACTGGTACCTAAAACCATTGTCACTGCTCACCAGATTGAGTATAAATCAGTATATAATGATGCCCTGCAAGGCAACTTTAAACAGGGTAAATTGACAGAAGTGAATATTAGTAAGGAAGGAGACATGAACACATCTTACCACTACAAGCAGGTGTGTGGACCACTATAAAAGTTATCATAGAAGGAGGTTTTGAAGAATAAAGGATTCAAAATGCTTTGGTTCAGGAATTGCTGGGGGTGGCTCTATCATGTTTAAGATAGAATTGAAGCAGCTTGGTATAAAAGCTTCTTGCAGGAAGGAGTTTTCTGTGAGGAATTAAGAGAGAGAAGTTCAATTAACAAGCATTTAACATTGTCTTTCATCCTCATAGGAGTCTAGGTGCAGCTGGGTCCAATCCTAGTTTCAAACTTGTTCAATGGTTTACGTCTAAAGGATTATATGCACAATCAATCCTTTATACCACTTAGCTATGGTTTCAAAGTTTAGCATGCTGTTAGTCACTTACTAATGTTCTGTTGTGGCAAGAAATCTCTGAATCTCAGTAAGTGAGAGATAAGTAGAAGCAGCGTTCCTACTCAAGGGGAGATCCTGGTGTGCAGTCTTCTGCTGTGCAGGAGAGCTCAAAGGGCTCCTGGGCTGTTCACTACTTATGGGGGTAAGGTCATTCACCTATAGTCATATTTGCATATTGACCATAGTAGTAGCATTGTTCGAGTTAGCCGTTGTCTATTGTGTTGTATCTGTCTCCCCAAAAACACGTTGAGCTAGATGGAGCCATTGCAACTGGATGTACCCATTATGACTACCACAGGTGGTTACCACTTGGGAAGGGTTACAGGAGATAAAGCTCAGGCTGGCACCTGGGGCAGGGAGCATACTGCTTCAGTCCGGCTCAACAGACCTCCTTAGCCAGTGACCTTGGATATAAGCTCCAGAGTTATAGTTATGTTTTTTCCAACCCTGTAAGTGATTTCATGGGCTCACCTGAATCTTTGAAGTGCCAGCACAGAAGACATCCTGAGCAGCATGCTTCTCACAGTGTCATCATCATATGCTGCAGAACAGGATTAGAAATCAAAATTAATGGGGAAAAAATGTGATGACCTGAAGACCATCTTCATAATGGCATGAGATATGGAAAAGTAAGGTGACCTGAGGCAAAAATACAGGAACACATATGAATTGCATGAACAGCTTTACAGGCTGAATGCTGCTAGTAATTTCAGAGGGTAACAAGCTGACCAGGAGTCAGAAATATCACAGTGAAAAGAAAACAGTGTATTTCATGCTGGGATATTGTCTTGGGTTGAGAGGCACAGGACTAACTTTTCTTCTAATGCTGGGGAAAATTGC
>BJBW01005278.1:0-13367 GCA_004320125.1 Scolopax mira | reverse complement strand
GGCATTTGACCCAGGCTGGCCAACAGGATTATTTCATACTATGAATGTCACATTCAATACAAATTAGAAAAGTTTGCTACATAGCTTTCTCTCCCTTGATGGTGATGGGTCCAGACAACTGCTTGCCCTGGTACCAGAACCCTGAGGCCTTCCCTTCCTCCTGAAGCCGTTGCGCTTCCAGTGTCCACCATTTGTTGTCCCTGCTGGGAGTGTCCGGCTTCCTCCTGACAGAACTGGCTGAGTATAATTCTTGTACCAGTATCATTCAAATCTTATACCAGTATCATTCAGTATCAATCTATCAGTCATAGATTAATACTGGTTCTTTAGTATTATTGTTATTTTTTTAGTCTTAGTCTATTAAATCTATTTATATTTCAACCGTTGTGTTTCTTTGTGTTCTCCGATTCCCTTTTCTGGGTGGGGAGGGGGTCATTGGGTGATAGAATAATTGTCCAAATGACAATAGGCTGTTATGGTTTTCTCAAATCATAGCAGGCATACTTACTGGAACACAGCTGGGAAGACACATGAAGTAGCCCTTGGCTGGATTGGCAGTGGAAGCTGAAGCAGGATTTACTCAACAGCGCCTCTCCAGCATCAAAACCCTCCCTCCTCTCTCCTGTTTAAAAGAGCAAGCCAGATGAAGAAAAAAAAAAAGATAAATAGATATGAATTCTGTGCACAGCAAATTGAACTGAAAAGGGAGAAAGTGAAGTCAGAGATAGAGTTATTTCCTCATTTACCATCAAACTGATTATGACAGTTCAATCTACCTCCCAGGTTCCCTTTTCCAGTCTGGAAGGAAAAGCAGACTGCCTTCTTTCACATTACCAGATGGAAGCAGCAATATACACATATGAATGTTGGCCCAGTGTCAGTTTTGCCCTACACCTGCTGGAAGAAACTGCAGAATGCTCAATGACTTAAGTGCAGCAGATGAAGAACAGGTTACCGCATAAACCTTTTCCAATGTATTTGCAAGCTGGTGTACATGGCTACATAGTCAAAGGCTTTCTTCAATGGGATTATTAATTTCGGTCTTCTCTTATTTAATTATTTCATATAAACTCTCTAGCAGCATCTCAGTCAGGGCTCCAAAAACCTCTGCCAAAGCCTTCAGTGAAATCCCTCCTTGGCAGCCACAGCTCTCAGAAATTTTCTTGCCATTTCCTTTCCCACACTCACGTCTAGCCACCACTGTGGTCCTTGTAATCTCGGAATTTGGCTGTATCACACAAAGCCCAACACTGTACAACTCCAAACCTTATCCCTAATATTTAAGGTAGACTTTGTATGCAGTTTCTGCTCTTTATTTTCTGCATTTTTTGTTTCAGCCTTTTAATTTACATATGCTTAGCCCATCCAAGCTTTGTCGTATTAACACAGAATAGAAATGAAACAAGTAAATCTGCCTTACTTGCATTTTCTGCCAGTTTGAGTCTAGCAAATTTGGTATGATGATATGGTAATGTTTTAGAATTGGTGATAGTATTATATAGTGATTCCAGCCCCACAGCAAAGGTGTCTATAGTGTGTAAGCTGCAGATGCTACTCAGCCATCTGAGGTAGCAGGAAAGGAACATCTGAAGAAGCAGCAAATCACATACTCTGTTTGCAGCCAGCCCACATCACCCTAGATTTAGCGGGTTGAATGGCAAATTCTTCTGGACTGCTATGAAATATGTGATAAAGCATTGTTTGCATGAGGATTTGGATTGACTCAGTAGGTCTTGCAGCTATACGGCTTCTCCGCACCAGGATCCTTTTTTTTTTAAACCTTCCGTTTTTCTTAGGTGTTCTTCTTTAAAATCTTTCGCATTAATCTAATTGTGGCAAAGTGAATGGTAGACAAAAAGCTTTAACTGGCAAGAACAAGGATGATACAAGTATGGAAATAATCTTCCTTATTTAGAAAGGAAAACTCCTTCAAGCACATTTTGAAAAATAACTGATCACTAGCTTAAAAATTATAATAAAACCAGCTAATATGCCTGAATGTGAAGAAGGCTGTGATCAGCACTTTTGGAGACTGGCACCTAAAATGGCTCTCATCAGCATCAGTCCCTGTTGTGTTGGATCCCTTTGGACCAATAATTGGGTTTTAGTCTCCTGAGACTGCTAGGCTCAATGTACATAAAAACTATGATTTTTTTCTGAAAAAAGACAGCTTCTCTTCCAAATAGCTGAGCTTAGACACTGCTGCTTTGAGATTGTCTGCAAACCTCAAGAGTCATGCTTCCATCTGGACAGGTAGGCTCTCAGTTCATCAGGCCCAAAAAATCACTTAGACTTCAGAGCAATATTTGATAAAGAACTCTGCTGTCCCTCAGGTCCGTAAGAAAACAGCCGAGGATTTCTTGACTTCAGAAGCTGTACTGAAGATTATTTTTACTGTAGAAACCTATAAGATGACTTTAAAAATCCCTAACAGCAGCTGTTTTCTGTGAAAAGATATTGGATTTTGGAAAAATTTATTGCTTAATTATCTATTATGGAACCCTCCCAATATGGTTATAGCGGGAGTCAGCAGATGGCACTGTTACTCATAGTGATAAAACTTCTTTTTACAGCTGTGCAAAGCTTGCTACAACTTTGAATAAATTCTGCATTGCTGCTCATTTTCTAGTGAAATGTCCTTGGCCAAAAAACTAGACATTGGCTCCCTGCCTCACCTATCAAACCAAAGAAAAAGCTTGAGACAGATCTGGCCTTAGAGAGCTGCTCAAATTCCTGAGAAAGTGGGTGGTGTGCATGCTGTCTGAGTACCTCTGTTGCAAAAAAAGGAGTAAATAACTGAATACTTTTAAATGAATAGCCATACTTTTTGTCAGTGACTCCTCTTCAGCTGGGAAGTCGATGGTTTCAAGAATACTGGTGTGGGGGTTATATGGATCCCCTCACAGAGCCCGCGAGCACTGATGGAGAGGTTAGATGGGCACTATAACACCAAATGGCTGCAAAGCATCCTGAGCCATGCAAACCAAAGGGGTGCTTCAGTTCTAGTACAAAAAAAAAAATCTTTTTGAAAACACATCAGGTTGCAAAAAAGGGTGAAGAGTGTAGCTGAGGCAAAGCTGAAGAAGTTTAGAAGACAAGGAGAAGGACCTGGAATCAAGAGGAGACTCACCAGCAGGAAAAAGGTGGAAACACTTAATATGTTGAGGTAGAAACACATGTTGTGGGGGCTACAAGACTGGAGAGAAATTCAAAAGGCTGTGACAGATACAGCAGGCAGGCAGGAAAATGTGGCAAGAGGAGGCCATCCAGGGAAGGCCAGGGGGCATTCAGCAGGGGTTATTTGTTCCCCAGGAAGCAGCAGCACCTCTCAGAAGACTGCTGGTCCAGTCTGAAGTATTTACCTCACTGGTGCCAGGGACCAAAAGAAACATCGCATAACACCCAGTAATTTTCTCGATAATTGCATCTGTCTTTGTTAAGGTTGTTTTTCCTCCTAAGGGTCTTGTAAAATCTCTGCTAACAAATTCCACTTGTCAATGTTTTTCTTGGTGTTTCTGGCTTCTGTTATTAAAATTGTGACATCAGTCACTTCAATCTGTCTGTTAATGATGACTAGGCACACAGATGCAGGCACACAGACACTTTTTGTCTCAGAAAGACTGTTCCTAAGGTGAAAAGGATTTTACTATTTGACTGAGGCTGCACCTGCATCTATCATCAGTCTTCCTATGCCTGGTAAGGACAAAAGCTGGTTTCTAGGAATTTTCACTAGGATGTTCCTATCTGGCTACATTTCTCTTTGGTGCATGCAAATCCATAGAGATCCAGGTCCCACCAGAGGCAATTTGAAATTCAGCCAGGTTTGAGGTCTGATGGGTACCTTCAGCTCCTCATACCTGTGAGCCACAGCTGAAACCAATGAAGCAGAGCTGGGGGGTGGGGGGGGGGAAGTTAATAGGCTTCCTTCTTCCTCTCCTCTCTCATTTAAAAATATCTGTCTTGGTGTGTTTTTGCTTCTGTCAGTTAATGTCAGCATCCTATCCACAAGATATAATGCAGAGTCTCTATGCCCTGTGGAAATTTGGAGAGTACATTCTTTCATCAGTCTTCAGAAAGCGCTCACAACTGGGTAAGTTTTAGGCAATTAAGAAACATAGAGCTCTAAAAATAACAGTCTATTTATAGTCTGTTTATAATCTATTGTGTTGCTACCATAGTGGTCACAGTTTTCTCTGGCTTGCAAGATATATTGTAGAGGGGTTTTTTGTGTTTAAAAAAAAAAAAAGACATAAGTAAATAAGGACCGCTATAATGGTTGAGTGGATTAACATTATGCTTCAGGCTCTTGG
This sequence comes from Scolopax mira, assembly GCA_004320125.1. Classification (NCBI taxonomy): domain Eukaryota; kingdom Metazoa; phylum Chordata; class Aves; order Charadriiformes; family Scolopacidae; genus Scolopax; species Scolopax mira. Next base: position 9,057 of record BJBW01005278.1, on the reverse strand, counting down.
TTTTCTTAGATTCTGCAGCCAAATTGTTCATCAGCTATAAAAATTATTAAATCAAAAGGACTAAAAAAGACTGTTGGAACTGCAGGAGAAGCACGGGCTTCTCAATCTGCTTGCAAAAAAGAATCTGTTGATTGCTTGTCATCTGTCCTAGTTTAGCTAATCAATATTTGCTCCATCATTGATTAGGGCAGGGGTGGACAATAAGGGAAAGTGGTAACATGGACTGATTTGCAATACACAAAAAGGAACAAAAATACAAGTGTATAATAGACTTCTATTTTTATTTATGGGTTTCTGAACCCAGACAAATATTTTCTTGTATTAGCTTCTCTTTAGAGTTTTCTTTCACTGCTAGTTGAATTAATGAAGCTATGTACAAGGCATTAAGGAGTGGGAACTAGATGCTAGAGAGATCCCTATTTGCAGACTACTAAATTATGAGGAACACTGCTGTGCAATGTGCTGAGCATATGTTCAATAAGACCTGCAAGGTTGAAGACCTGCTAAAATCATTTGGAAATAAGTCACTTGCATGGCTTCCTTCATATGCCTTTAGGCAATTACATATTTAAATTCTCAGTATCCCTATCTTCTCTTTCAATGAACAAAGAGCTAAAAAAAAACCTTTTAAAATTCTGTTTAGTCAATGTCCAATTCTGGTTTGTATTCCTACCTAAATTTGGTAAGTTCAATATTTTTTTGTTCAAAGAAATGCAGTCTTTCTGTGAATAATGGAAGAGGCCACAATCTGGAGGGGTGGGAGGGAAACACTGTACTGTTGTAGATAATGCTTATTCTGTATTCATTTGGATGAGAATGGCAAGGTAATAATGCTTAAACCTTTCAGTCAGTGTTTTGGAACACACATTAAAAAAACAACACATGACTATTATCTAGCAACCATTTGATATCACCTGGAGTGTTATGTATTTGGGCACAGTAGAGTGTATACCACCCTTCTTGTTATGCTTGTTTTTTGGACTTAATTCTTTCAGCCTTGTAAGCATTTCATTGGTAGTACCCAGCCCAATTAGTTATTTGAACTTTCATCACTGCCACCTTATCCAGCTTATGGAACAATAGCTCAGGGGGAATAGGACGAGAGGAATGGCTGCATTACTTCAATGAAAAAGTACTTAATTCTAGACTGCTGTTTGTTGGGAAATAGAGTTGGGACAAGTTATAAGCAAGGCTTTATCTGGATGTATGTCAGATACCTCTAGGTTAATGTGAAAGGTTCATGGCCAAAGCCAACTTGCAGTTCAAAAGGGAGTCATCTTGCCTTCTCCTCCTTCCCCATATTTAAAGAAAGTTGGACAAAATGTGTATAAAAATGGTTATGTAAGAGCTCAAGATAAAGATTTTGGATGTAAGAGCGTAAGAAATGAGAATCCAGTTCTTCAGTTGCCAGGGCTGTATCTGCCCTGAGCAACATCTACCTGCCTGAGCAGTTTCAACTAGGAGGTTGAACAGCCCTGTTTTTGAATTTGCACCTGTTTTGGTGCTTTTGAATTTGATTTTGCTTTCTCCACCAATGTCTCTGGGTAGCCTGCTGTAGCTGGTTGAAGCACAAGTGCCACATGCTGCCAGGAGGACTGTTGTCTCTCAGCCAGGGAGTCCCTGGGCCTGGAGAGGACATATCTCCCTATGTGAAGTGTGTTGGCCCACATCTAGGATGTGTAAAAGCCAGAGGCATAGGGAACCTCATGGGTCTTCAGAGACTATTTCCATCAAAGCAGGTCTAGCTGAGGTGTGTGTTTAAGCACTGGTAGGCCTTTTACCAGCCTGGTTTGGATTTGTCTTTCTGTCAACATCTCTGATTTGGATTTCAGAGATGTTATTATTTGGAGCTAGGCAAAGTACAGGGCCACCTCATCCACAGAGATGGCTCAAGAGGAGGTTTGCTGAATAATATCTCGGATCCCTCACAGAGGTATTCTGCAAATTCAGGATAAAGGTCCAGGGCTTCACTCCTGCTTCTGTTGTTTTGTGATTCGTCCCCTTCCCAGGGAAGGTTTGGCACAGTCTTGTATCATCAGATTTTTTTGTAAACCTCAGCCTAAATGCATGTGATCCTTTATCACTTCTTTTCAACAAGAGCCTTGGCTCATGATGGATTTTTAAAGGAGAGGCAAGTAGAAGAGCTGTCCCGGGCCATGTTTTGCTGTAGTGCTTGGTTGGTCTGTCTGTGTCATTTCAAAACTGCTGATTCATTTCCAGACTTTGAAATTAGTGACCCCAAACATGGCCCTTTTCTAACTTAAGGAACAATTCTTTGTGGTATGTAGACAAATGACATGTTAATGTAAATCATCAGGCTTAAGCTAGAGTTAATCTGATTTGCTGTATGAAAGGCAAAACAAGAAAATTCCTTCAAGGCTGTGCCTCAGATTTAGACATTAGCTTCAGTCATAGCCTCTTTCTGTAGCTGCCAAAATATGAGCAATAGTCAGAAACTGTGGTGCTTCAGCAGAGGGAGTGTAACGGCTAACGAGAGCAATACCTGACCCGTTCCTCTGCAATCTAAATCACTGCACAAAGACAGCTCTGCTCTTTCCAGACTCTTTCTCCATTAATGCTTTTGAGTTGGGGAATGTGCAGAATTCAGCGAGGCAGAAGCATTGCCACTTCTCCCTTTCTGCTTTTTCCCCTCTGGGGCAGCTTGCTAATGGGGAGGGGGAGATGCAGGGCAGGGGGGCAGATGTGGAAATTAAGCCTGCAAGTCATACAGGGAAAGTTCATTATAGGCCACGGGGTTGTATAGCTTATCAGAAAAGGACTGGATGCATTGCTAGTAAAACAAACTCTCATCACTGGGCTTTGCATACAGTAATATGGTCTTATGCACCTGCAGAGGAGATCATGGTACAGAAGCCATGTTTCTGAAATCCAATTGAAAAAAAAAGTGCAGAATGCACTAAAAACATGGGATGAACAAGTTTCCTTAGAGGTATGGATGTCTGAGATTGTGCAGGTGCCCATTTTGAGGCGGGGGGTTGCTTCTGTGAAAACAGGTTCAGTTAAGGATAAAGAGAATCCTTAGGAGATGTGTCCCTTTGGTTTTGGCTTGAATTTCATTTCACTCTAGCAAAATGTGTAGGGACTCGGATGGCTCCCCCCGGATGTAAAAGTTATGTGAACCACAACTCTGCCTTCAGGTGTTTCCAATTACAGAAAGCACAGTTCTTGCAGAATTGCCTCTTAGCTTCTTACAGGTAAGCATCTAGATGGATGCATCTACTGCTTGGTCTAAACAAGCTAAATATCTGATTGAGCTATGTTTTGTAGCAGAGGAAAAAAAAATCAAGTAATTAACATCTAGTAGAGTGCTCTTCTCCTAATTGTTAAATGTGTATATTAGCTACCAGTGAAGCAAACACTTGCAGCCTAACCAGCTAAATGTGATAAATCTGCCTTTGGAAAATAATTAAGGACACTTAAAATAAAGCAAAGTAAGACTGGACGATGGCTCTAGGTATCAAATCCTATTTCCCTTTGCTTTCAGGTTGTTTTAATTTAATATTCCAGGGTGTATGTGATTTACCAGACAAGAAAACCTATACCTGTTATTGAGATTGATATCTAAGCTGTTAACATAGAGTACAGTTCATGCTCTTCTGAAAACAAAATGTCTGCACTACATTCACTTCTGAGCAGAAGAATTCCTTTTTCAATCTTCCACGACCACCATATTTAAAAAGATGGAAAAGTAGACAGGAACATGGAGAGGATGAAACTTTGAACTTACTGTTTTGGAGTATCCCTGCCAGATGACTCAGAATTCAAGATGCTGCTCACTTTGCAATGCCAAGTGAAAGTCAAGTACCAATTTCAGCGATGTAAAAGAGGGGACTGGTTTGGACTGAAATACATTGGCTAAAAAATGAGGTGGGCCTGTTTAGTTGTATACCACCATCCCATAATCTTTTTGGGTTTTCCTCCAAGAGATGCATCCAGTAAAACAAAGATGGATCAAGAAAGAAAAGGTATGCAGGGTAACTGCTTACAATTTTTAATAATGAAAATAGTTTGAATGATCTTTTGACCATCTTCCATAGCCTGCAGTTAACTAAGCTATGGCATTAAGTATTTATCTGTGAACTTAGAGTTCTGGCTGGACAGCATTGTGGTGCCCTAAAAGGAAAGAGAAGTTTTGACATTGTTTCACATGAAATTCTTGTGAATTAACATGGCATGTAGGAAACTGGGTTGGGTGAAAAATTTATTATCTCCAGATAAGTTGCTCTCTGGATGTGGTTATCAATGTTTCAACTTCAAAATAGAAGAAGATATCAAGTCAGATTCTTTGTATGAAAGACTGTTTTGGATTCATTTTTTTGTTTGTTTTTACAAAGCATGAAGGAATAATCTGTTCTCAGCCCTTCAAAAACAGAGCAAAACTCTGAGCTCATTAAGCATTTTGCTTAGCGAGCTTTAATTGCAACAACAGAGTTAGAGATCAGGTGCCAGGGGAAAAAAACCCGAATAAACAGCAATCTAAAAGTAAAGATAATGAGATATTGTCTTAGATTTGGGAAGGTCTTCAAGAACAAGTTGGACAAACATCAGTCAGAAATTGAGACCCAACCTGGACCTGGGCACACATTATGTGACTTCATAAAGTTCTTCCTAGCCATCTTCATGTATAGTGTTGTAATTTATGCATAAAGCTTGCATTTGAAAAGCACCACATATTGCCTTCATGGAAAGGGTAACTTCTAAATGGCTGAACCAGAAGAGAGGTCTTTTTCTCCGAAGAAACTGGAAAATATGAAATTTATAATGATGCACTGAGTAATTCTTTCCACTGCACCATCAAATTACATGCTTGCATCTGTCAGCCATATGCCATTCCAGTTTTTCCTGTCTCGATTTCATTAATAGCACTGGGCCAAAGCAGGCAGAATTCCTGTTTGTGTAGGCAGGTGATCTCTCATTAATATCTTCTTGCTTTCTGTTTTAGTGAGTATAACCCTAATAGTATGACACTTTAAAATCACATACTTCATTAATACATGCAACTTAGAGTTAGTTCCTAGATAGTAGCAATAAAAATGCATTGTTTCTTTTCAGTCTCCTGCTTTTGCACCTTAACCATTTATGGTGTGTTCTTCCTGGGTTGCTTGTTCTGTACCACATCCTGCTGCAAATCTTAGGAGGAGCTGGTGTAGTACTGGCAGTGATCTCGGCAGACATGAAGATGAACTCTGGGCTTTGTCTGAAAATAATTATACTAGTCAATTGATCCTCTACTGAAGTGATGGCTTGACCTCCCCTCATCCTGTGGGACACGTGCAGGAGCCTGTAGGACTGGATGACAGTTCAGAGATATAGGAGGTAATTGTTCTCTGGCAAAAAGAAAATCTCAGTGGGACGGATATGCTAATAGACCTTTGCTGCTTTAATGAAAAGGCACCTAAATGTGTGCTGCTGTACCCAGAAAATTTTTGAAAGATAAAGCCCAGACTTTAATACAGCTAAGAAACTGGGATGTGATCACAGTTTTGGGACAGGGAGTGTTTTCCTTTCCTCCCAAACTCAAGATTTTCTCTGTGCCTATGAATATGAGCTGGAAACCCTCAGGTTCTCTATGAAAACCCTCCTGATTCAGGTGGGTAGTGCAGCAATTACCCCATTGGTGCTGTATGTCTGCAAGTCACGGGGAGCAGCCAGCCAGAAATAGGTTTCTGGTTTTTAAACACTTGGCAAGTCCTGGGAAAAGGTAACAAGGACAGAAATTTTGACATGTACAAGAAGCAAAGTGGTGCACTGCTGCAAAAATTATGGTGCAATGAGGAAGCTCTTTATATTTACAATATTATTCAGAGGTCTAAGTCATGCCACTCCAGGAATCTTCCTCCACAGGCAGAAGGAAAGGGTTTTAGCTGAACCTCATTCATCACAGAGGATGCCAAGTCAATGTTTTTATTTTTGCCTGATTATGTTTAAGTTATTTTATTTACTGAAGGGGGCCTGCTTCTTCCAAAATTATGGTTTCCCTGACCCGTCTTAATGTTCAACATAGTTCTGTGGTTTTATAGTCTCTTCACATTAACTTTACTGTAAAGTTAATACGGTACAATGACTTTGTGCCAGAATCTCTCATAATATTTTAGTTTAAAAAAAAAAAAAAACCAAAAAAAAAAAAACCAAAACCACAACACAAAGCATTTTGCTCTCAAAAGAAAAGGGATGCTCAATCATTTCAAGACTCATCTAGCTAATGTGGAGGTGAGTTGTTTTTCTCTAGGGATATTTTTAGAAAGACCTAGTCTTTATTTGTACTCAAAGCAATTTTTCCCCTCCTTTCTCAGGCCTCAGTTCCACCACAGACAATGTCTTTTCCTGGTATCAAGTCTCTGGTTTAAGAGAGTTTTACAACCCTTTCCCAGAAGAGAGTAGGTACTTGGCCCTCCTCTCTAAATCTGTTTACCGACAGATTGCTTCTTATTGGGGAATCTTCAAGAGGGAATGGTATAGTCTTTTCCATGTAGATCTCAATTTTATTCTTACCTCAAATTTTATTCATCTTTCTCCAGAGCCATTTTGCCAAGAAGAAAATGCTGGTTTTAAATTTCAGTTTGCAGAAATCTGTGTTAAAAAAAAAACAACAACAACCTAACAACAAATGTCACTTCCCTTGAAATTAAATTGCCCTACTGTTGTTTACTTAGCAAAAGCAAAACTTCTGAAGGTAAATATATAGGTTCTTATGCATCCATCATAGCTAGCAGAGTTTGAAGTCTGACATAACATGGTCAGTCAGTTCTATTTGAATCAGTTCCATTTCAGCATTTCTAATTAATATAATGATACCGGAAGAACAAATATTTATTTGGATGTTGAGGAGGTAAAGCATAATCTTCTGGGTTTCTTTTTTTTTTTCCCCCCCCCTTAAACTGACAGGCTAATGGCTGTCTCTACAAAGAGGTCCCCTTTCTATCCAAGAACAGGAGATACAGGACATAATGTGAAGACTGCCCTGAGATTAGCCAGGCTGTCTCTGGGGTGGGAAGAAGTGGATCTGTAGTGAACTCTTCAGTTCTCAAGCATGGGCAAAAATATAATCCAAATACCTCTGTCAGCAAGAGAACCCCTTGGATTCCCTACCCAGAAGTTAAGGAAGGGGCTTTGAGTGGCTATCTTGCCATGGTTTGCTGAACTTGCTTTTAGATATGGACTCCCAGCCTTCTCCAAATCTATGTGCATTTCTTTGTTGGAGGGAACAGATTTGCTTAGAGGAGGTTGCTCATGGTAGTGCAGAGAGCAACTGGAGTGATGTCTTGCCTATGTGTGCAATTATACTATTTTATATATTGGTATATGTGGGAATAGGATAAATGTCTTGTACTCAGGCTAGTACAATACTTAGTGCCTATAACCTTACAATTTAAGAGTGAACTGGCAATACTATTTCTGAGCTACCTCAAAAAAGTATGGATTTTCTGCATGACTTGGCAAGGATATTTGTACTCAAGTAATGTGTAAAAGAGCTTCTTCTCATCATGAAGAAGTAAATTCCAGCCTATATCACATAAGAACAACAAAAATCTCAACACTCTTAATAAATTTATATGCTCATAAACTAAACTATGTTAATTGGGTGGAGATTTCCAAGAGCAGAGATGAGGAAAGCTAGAAAGAAGGGTCAGCTGGGCTAGTATTGAGTCAATGTCCAAGAGGCTTGAAAAGACACTGAAATAAATATGGCTGAAACAAGGGAAAGTTTTCTAGCATCCTCTAATATGATGAGAGAAACTTGTAGGGTCCTCGCACAGAATCTAGACTGGCTTGTTTGTTGGTTGTCTTTTTTTTTTAAGGAGCAAAAATTTAAGATTTATTGGAATCATATAGTTAGAGTTTACATCTGGAGACAAAATATTTCCTTGCTTCAGCTACTTAGTGTGTTGGTGTTGATGTGTGATGTTATTCCTGAAGTTTATTTGATTAGCTTGGACTGAACCTGCTCTTTGCTGCTCTTTGATCCATTTATGGTAGGTCATATATTATCACATCATTGCAAAGTAAGCAATGAAAATGTTAATTAGCATTAAGACTTTATTCCCCATCACAGTTAGGTTCCAGCATCACCAAATCTGCCACCAAAACCACTGGAAAATATAAATCGTAGACAAACACACCTTCCCTTACCCACACTTCTCACTGGCTTTGGAGGAACCACTCTTTTCATTAATGGGATTTCTAGAGGATTATGGAGGGTGGTACAGATTACCAGATAGCTCCTTCATATCAATAGATCATGTAATACTCATCTACAACAAAAGGAAATGCTCTTCAGACTGTTGAAAATGCTGATTTCTTCTTTCTTAACTACATACCAGTGATGCACCATTTGCAACCAGGTAGCTGTGCTTTAGAGGTGTGCCTATGAGATTCTGGTATATTGCTGTTTGATAGAGCTGTGATAACAATTCAACAGTATAAACCAGGGACAATCTCAAGCATTATTTAATTAACAAGGACAGACAGCACCAGTGTTCCCTTTCTGAGACTCAGCTGGGCATTCCTGGGGACCTGCAGTGAAATGACAGATGCTCTACTGATATTTAGCCACTGAAAATCTGATAGTTAATTGCCAAGAGGAAATCACAGTGAAACAATTATCTCTTTGATTTCTCTCTCCTTTTAAGATCTCTTCATCTGTTATATGCATGCTTTTGTAGTTATGATACTGAGATTGGTGATAACTCCTCCTTGAAAGACTGTCAGTTGTGGTAAACAGTGTTCACGTTTATCATGAAATCCAGATAAACTGCTGTTCTGGATCTGTTTGGATTTATCTGAATTAATCTAGAAGTGAGGTACTATGCAATTTCACTTTAATATGATAATAGAATAGAGACTACAGGTCAGACTAAGGATCCATCTAGCTTACTATTCTAGCTCCCACAGTGGCCAGAAATCCTAGAATCATCTGGGCTGGAAGGGACCTTCAAAGGTCTGACCCCCCTGCAGTCACAGGGACACCTCCAACTAGACCAGGTTGCCCAGGGCCTTGTCGAGCCTCACCTTGAAAGTCTCCAGGGAAGGGGCCTC
>BJBW01005277.1:18298-64918 GCA_004320125.1 Scolopax mira | reverse complement strand
GAGCACCTGAAGGTGAGATAAGCCCAGACCTGGAACTGAAGCTCACTGTGGGCAGCAGAGTCTCCTCCAGCTGCCTCCCTTACCTCTGGGACGGGTTGTGTCTGTCTGGGTGGTGAGACTGGAGTCGTGAGCCCTGGGTGCTTGGGTTTCTCTCCAGAGCCTGGCTCTTGTGGCTGGTGGCACCCATGGGAGCTCACCGTGGGATGCTCCAGCATCACAGCTCCTGGCAGCCTCAGCCTGGGAGGTGGGACACTGCCAGCCCCTCTGACCAGGAGGTGAGGGCTCCAGCTGGACCAGTACCTGCTGCCTTCCCCCTGCTGGGCAGCCCCAGGCTCGCTGCTTGCCCATGGGAATGCCAGCCCTGGGCTACCTTCCTGGTGAAGCTCCTTAGCAGTGGAGCTATTTGTCTCCCTAGGCAGAGCCGCGGTGGGTTTGACCACCCCTCCTGGGACAGGGGGACACCCTTCTTCCTGTCGCTGTGCTCCTGGTCTGGCAGCCAGACCTCGGTGATGGCATCCCCTTCCAAAACCTGCAGTGTCATCTATTGACTGAGGAGACAACTCCAGGTTGCTGCTGGGGAGCAGCAGCTCTCCCCCAGGACCCAAGCTCCTGGGTGGCAGACACCGGGGCTCGGTGGGACACCCACTGGGGCAGTGGGTCGATGTAGGACAGGCTGGCCATCTAAACATGGAGGGAGGCTGGGCTCTTCCAGGAGCACATCTGGCTTCTCCTGATCAATCTACCTGAAGGACCTTCCCTTCCTTCCCTTCTCCCTGCGTCTGCTCCGAGGGGCCAGGGATAAAGCTGCTGCCCGGGGACGGGAGGAACGGGGACGGGGGGGGTGTGGCTGTCCCCAGGCATCGCTGTCCCTCTGTCCCCCCCCCGCACACTCGCTGATGGCCCCTTTCCCCCCGCTCTGAGCTGGAGGGGGGTGTGTGTGTGTGTGTGTGTACCCGGTGTGCGGTGCGTGTGGCGCTGCGGGCTCACCCCGCGCCTGCAGAACAAGATGGCCCAGATCGCGGCAGGGCTTTTACGCAACCTCGCCGCTGCCAGCTATAAATAGGCACCGCCGTGGAGAGGAGAGGAGAGGGCTGGCTCCGCGGGGCTCGGCTCACAGAGCCTTCCCCGCCCCCCCGGGCACAGCGAGAACCCCCAAACCCCGGGGGAAAAGACCCCGCAGCCGGGGGGAGGGGGTGGAGGTGTGTATCCCTCCCCCCCCCGCCAGCCCGGATGTTGCGGGAGCGGGGCAGTCCCCCCTTCACCGCCGCAGCCCCCTCGGCCCCGCCTCCCACCGGGCTGGGGAGGGCCCAACCCAGCAGGGCCGGGTCCCCCCGCCCCCAACCCCCGGCCTGATCCCGGGGGCTCGGGTGTCTCGGCCCCGGCCCTCCCCGCCCCGCAGGGAGCACACCACAGCTCGACGTTTTTTAACAATTTATTTGAAACGACGATAAATGAAAAGAAAAAAAAAATACTAAAAGAAAAAAAAACAAAACCAAAACCCCACCCTCCCTTAAAAACAAACAAACAAAAAAACTAACCAAAACCAACCCAAGACCGAATTAAAAAAAAAAACAAACAAACAAAAAAACCACAAAAATTAAAGGCCATTGTAGATGCGACCTGAACCGGCGGCCCCCCGGCTCCCCCGCGGGCCGCCCCGCCGGCACCGCCCCTTTAAGAGCGCCCCGACGCCGCGGCATCCAATTGGCGCCCGCCGGCCCGTTGCCATGGCGCCGGGGCCGGCAGCCAATGGGGGGCGCGGTGGCTTTTCGAAATGGCCGGGCGCAGGCACGGGGGGAGGGGGGGGCGCCCGGCGGGAGGGGAGGGGCGGGGCGGCCCCGGGCGGCGGGAGCCGGCCCACGTGGCGCGGGGGGCAGCGGGGGCGCCGCCGCCACCGCCGCCGCAAAATGGCTGCTATGGAAACCGGGCGGGAAAAAACCCTGTGAAGCACCGGGGAGGAGGGGGAGGGGATGGCATAAAGGTTGATTGGGAAAGGGCTGGGGCGGGGGCGGGGGGGGGAGAAAAAGGATCGGGAACCGTCTACACGCGGGGAGGGGCATGGCCGAAAACAAAAGGGGCGCGAACGGGGAGAAGCCGCGGGGTGCGGGGATGGAAAAAATAAGGCGGCGGGGAAGGGGAAAGGCGCGGGGACGCGAGGGGGGGGGTGGGAGGGCAGGCGCGGTCCCGCTCACCGCGCACGGCGGCGCCCGCGGAGCCGAGTCAGCAACACAAAGACAAAGCGGGTCCCCTGGGGTCCGTCCTCAGAGCAGTCTGTGCCGCGGGGCTCGCAGTCCGGGGGGGGCTGGGGGAGTGGGGGGCGGCGGGGGGGGGGGGGGGGGTGGGGGGGGGGGGGGTGGTGGCTCCCCACGCCCCGCTCTCATGCCTTCCTGCTCTTCAGCGCCTTGGGCTTTGCCGACTTCTTCACCTTCTTGCCCCCGGGGGACGCGGCTCCCTTCTTGGTGGCCTTCTTGGCTTTGCCCTTGTCCTTCTTCGCCGCCGCGCCGCTGGCCCCCTTCTTGTGGGATTTCTTCTCCGGTTTCTTGCTCTTGGTGGCCGGCTTCTTCTCCGCCCGCCGGGACGTGGAGGCCGTGGCCTTCTTGTGGGACTTGTGGGCGCCGCTGCCCGCGCCCCCGTCGCCGCCGCCTTCCAGCTTCTTCCTGTTGAGCTTGAAGGAGCCGTTGGCGCCGGTGCCCTTGACCTGGAGCAGCGTATCGTTCTGCACCAGCGCCTTGATGGAGTACTTCAGGTAGGTCCTGCCATTCTGCTGATCAAACCAGGCCACCTTCTTGGCCTCGTTATAGATCTTGGCCAGCGAGGAGCCATTGCGCTCGCCCAGCTTGCGGATCGTCTCCACCACCAGCTGGCTGTATTTGCCCGGTTGGTTCTTCTTCTTGTTGTTCTTCTTCTTCTTCGACGGCGACAACGACGAGCCGCCGCCGGCTTTCGCCTTCTTAGCGGCCGCTTTCTTCTCCGGGGCGAGCGGCACCTCCTCCGCCTCGGTCAGGGGCAGATCGGCTTCTTCCAGCTCCACCGACATGGTGCCGTGGGGTGGCGGGCGGCAGGAGGGAGGCGGGGAGGGGGGCCGGGCAGGGGCACAGAGGCGGCGTGGCGGAGGCCCCGGCGCGGACGCGCTGCTCTCTCCTCCTCTGCGCTCCCCTCCGCGCCGCTGCCGCCGCGCTCTGGCGGGGCGGGCGCTGCCGCCGCCCCTTATATGGGCGCGGGGCGGACCACGTTGAGAACAACAACAGCCTGGTCCGCCGCCAGCTCCAACTTGTGCTTCTTGGGGCCCTTTCGCGGGGCTCCCGCGGCGCCGCCGGGGCCCCCCCCGCCGCCCCGCCCGCCCCGCACCCCGCGCCCGGCCCCCCCCCAGCCCGTCGCGCTCCCCGCGCCCCCCGCGGCGCCCCGCCCGCCGCCCCCCGCCGCGATTTTAGGGGAGCGCCCGGCGCGGCGGCGGGAACGAGGAGGGGGGCGCCCGGTGCGGCGGCGGCTGGTGCCCCGCGGCGGCCCCCTCCCGTGTCGCCGCCGGCGCCGGCCGCTGGCCAAGAGGTTCCGCTACCGGGGGGGGGAGGCGGCGGGGGGCGGGGGGGGCCGGTGGCGGCGCTGGCCCCGGGTTCTCCGGGGGGAACTAACACAGGAGACGCCCTCCCGCGGTCACCGGCAGCAGCGCGGAGATGCTGCGCCGAGGCCGGGGGTCTCCGCCCCGGCGATGGGGGCCGCCCCCCACCACCGACCCCCACCCCCGCGGCCGCTCGGACGGGGCCCCCGAGGGGGGATCCCTGCGTGTCCAGTGTGGCCTCCCCCTCAACTCTCCCCCCCCCTCCCTCGTCGGCGGGCATCGCCTCGCAGCGGAGGATGCGGGCAGCGCGGCGGGGCAGGGGGGGTGGAGGAGGGGGGTCTGGGGGGTACACCCGCCTTGGCTCAGTGCGGGGGCGTCAATATCTGTCGCCCCCGCAGCCTCTCCGTCCCAGGAGGCGGGGGGTAGCTCCTCGCCCCGCTGCCATGCATGGGCTGGGGGGGGGACAGCAGCGGTGCTATGAGCCCCCTTCCCCCCAATACATCCTCCCCCTCAAATCACACCGGCGGAACGAGGCTGCCGTGTGTGTGTGTGTGTGCGTGTGTGCGTGTGTGTGCATAAACGCCCTCCCTTTACAGAGCCCCGGGGTCAGGCCAGCGGGGGCCCCTCTACCCCCCGCATCTGGGAGTGGGATCCATGTGCCCCCGCCGTGGGTGGGCCGAGGTGTGTGTCTGTGAGTGCGCGGGGGCACCCCCGCAGCCCGGACACGCGTGTCCGCCCGAGGCTCGCAGGCGTGTGCCGGGACACGGGGCAAAGGCAGAGGGGTGTGCACAAGGGCGTACACCACCACCCACACACACACACCCCCCACACACACGTACACACACATGCACACCCACACACATGCACACGCACACGCGTCCGCCCCTCGCACACACATTCGCGCACCCCGCCCCCTGCCCACGCACGCCGCGCCGAGCCCGCACAGCCTCGCCGCCTCCCCTTCCTTCTCCTCCTCCTCCTCTGCCCATCCCCCGGCCCCTCTCCGCCATTTCCCTCGCCCGGGCCCCCCGCCGCCGGAGGGGACAAGCCCCTGCTGCCCGCCCTGCTGGGGGTCCCGGGCCCCGCCTTGTCGTGTGTGTCACGACCCTGCCCGGCGGTGTGTGTGTGTGTGTGTGTGTCCGTCCTCATCCTGCACTCCCCACTCCCCCCCGAGGAGAGAGATCCCCCCCCCCCCAACAGCGGGGCTGTGCCCCCCCCAGAGCAGCCGTGCTGGCCGCCCCCCTGCCCCCACCCCGTGATGAGTTGTGTCCGGTCTCACAGAGCTGCGAGGGGCTCTGGCGGGGAAGGGGGGAAGGAGGGGGGGAGCGAGGGGGGAGGGGAGGGGGGAGCGACACCCCGAGTCCCCCAAAGATTGCTCCTTGCACACCCACTCCTCCCCGGGCTACCCTGGCACCCACCACCCCGCCTGCACGGCTGCAAGGGGGGAGCAGGGCGGGAGGGGGAGCATGGGTGTCATATATGTACAACATACGTGTGCGTGTGTGGAGCATGTGAACATGTAAGTGTCTATATGTGTAGGTAGAATGCTGTCACCCCATGGAAACTTAAAGCGAAGCTGTCTGGATGTTATTGTGTAGAGCGAGCATGTATGTCTTATGTGCACACTATATATGTAAAATATATATGTTATTGCATTGTTATTATGTTACATATAGGTAGTGCAATACCTATCTGTAAATTTAAAGAAGTGTAGGTGCACAGATACACATAAACACCTAGTTATATATTCTTAAAACATTGAGATATGCCTGTAAGCATTTAAATAAAATATATATAGGAGGAAGGGGGTGCAAGAGGGAGGCCGTGACCCCACGCGTGTTCCTGGGGCTGTGGGTGCAGCCGGTGCAGGGAGTGACACCACACGCTGGGGGGTCAGTGTCAGCCCTCCCCCCCCCAGGCAGAGAGGCGGTGGGAGGCAGAACACATCTGTGTCAATATATGGAGATATAAATATTTGAATAAAATATAGGGGAGGAGGAGGCTGTGTGAGCTTCTCAGAGACACACACACACACACACAGAATGGGAGAAAATAGCCCCAACGCACACATCCTCTCCCTATATGTACATATATAGACACAGAGAGCAATTCCTGTACACATACACCTCTCTTGTGCTCATATGCATATATACATACATAAACAAAGAGCTGATCACACACATGCTTCTCACATGCTCTGTATATGCATTTATATGAGAGAGTGACTTCTCACACAGTTACTCCTGTATATAAACAGGCATATATACATACACATATACATATATATAGACACACACATTTCTGAGTGTATATATGCATATATACATCTATACAGAGAGAGCATGAGAGGTTCACACAGAGTTCTCTGTCTCTATATAAGCCTATATATATGTACATACACATATACAAATATAGGCATATATATATAAATGGGGGACGAGAGCGTGAGCGTGCTCCTCAAACACACAAACAATAGTCTCACTCTACACGTGTGTAAGCACAATGTATGCATATATACTGATAAAGGGGTGAGAGACCTGCTTTCTCTCTCACACACATACTTTTCCCTCTCAACCTCTCTCTGTATGCTCGCACAGACACACATATATACACATATATATACACACACACATACACACAGTGCAAGCGGGTGGTATTTCACACACAGACACCCACTACCCCCCCTCAACTCAATGTATAGACTTGCATATATATATCTATGCTTAGCTGTTCACACACAAATACATACCTGGTATTCTCTCTCATCATATAAATACATATATGCATAGATACATACATACATAAGCACACAGAGTGAGCAAGAGCTGTTTGCACATATTATTCTTTCTCTTTACGTCTCTATATATAGATATATGCATATATACTTGACAAAAAGAGCAAGAGCTATTCTCACTCACACACGCATTTTCTACCTTTCTCCTCATCTCTCCCTGCCCCATATACATGTACAATTTGTAGGGTACACAAATGTATGGACAGATGTGTGACTCCATATATATTCTCTCTTTGTATGGACATACATATGTAGAGAGCGAGTGAGAATTTTTCTCACATGCAGTACTGAGTCTTTCTATAGAGATGCATATATACATGTATGCTTATATATAGAGAGATACTGTTGACACATTTCTCTATATGTGCATATATACATATATAATTGGTGCTGCTTATACACACACTATTCTCTCTCCATATATTTGCTTATATATTGATATACTGAGCTGCTCTCACACACAATACTCCTATATATATACTCTTTCTATACACAGATTTGTTCACACCCAGGCATGATTCTCGCACGTCATCTATAGATTTAGGGAGAGAGCTGTTCACATATGGTTCTCGTGCTATACACACACACAGATACATGTATGTACACAGAGAGGGTTGAGAGAGCAGCTCACACCCAAATTCTCTTGTACTATATATATACACACACACATATATGTATATGTATGCACTATATATATACACACATGTGTATATGTATACAGGGAGCTGTTTTCTCACCCGCACACACATACTCTCCCCTCTCCCTTATGCATATAGACATACACACACACAAATGCATGTACACTGTATGTGTACAAATGCGCATACCTGGGGGGAGAGAGAATGTTCACACACAATTGTCTTTTGTTATATATAAATATATATAGGCATAGGCATACGTACATTTATATATATGCACACACAAAGCTGTTTTCACACACAGATAATTCTCTCCCTATATAAAAGATACGCATATATACATATATAATGAGAAAGAGACACATTCTCTCTCTCTCACACACACACTTCTCTCTCTTGCGTTAGATTATATATAGATGTATGTGCGTATATACCCATATACAAAGAGGGAGTGTGAGAGATGTTCACACATAACACTATAGTCCTCTCTCTGTTCTCTGCATTATACTTATAGAGAGAAAGGGGGAGAGAGCTGTTTAAACAGGAACAATAGCCTCTCTCACACACACACATATAGATATATACTGCTATGGGGGGAGAGAGATCTGCTCTCTGACAGACACACACACACTTTGCTCTCCCTCTCCCAATATGCACACACACACACACATATATACACAGACACACATACACAGAGAGAAAACACACTTTTCACACATTACACCCCACCCCTCCCAAAACTGTATATTTACATCTCTACTTAGAGAGAGCTCTTCAGACACAGCTGCATGTACAGTATACTCTCTCTGCATAGCTACATATATACAGAGCGAGCTGTTCACACACATCCTTGCTCTTACTATACCTATCTATTTAGACATATATACATATATAGGTAACAAAAAGTGCAAGAGCAACCCTTACACACAAGCAAATTTTTCATCACTCCCCTCCTCCATGTGTAATCTCTGGGGTGCAAAATTCTATGCATATACGTGTGTATATCTTGATATATTCTCTTTATATATGTGTATGCATAAGTAGAGACAACAAGAGCTGTTCTCATACTGTCGTCTTGCTATCTGTATATGAATATATAGATACACAGAGAGATTGTTCATACATAGTTTTCTCATATATACATAATTAGAGTGCATACTGTTTACCACACTATTCTCTCTCCATATGTATGCATACATATGTATATACTTGGTGAGCTGTTGTCACACATGATATTCCTTGTTATGTATACTTATATATGCTCTATATATGAAGAGACTGCTATTCTCACACACATACACTTCTCACTATATATACACACTTCAAGAACAAATAACACTCACAATTCTCTTCATATATATGAGCATGTATATATATTTATATATACAGAAAGACAGCTGTCCACTCTGTTTCATGATTCTCTCTCACTATACACATACATATCTATATACACATATATACTTAGATATTGGGGAGGGAAAGATGTAAGACATCTCTTTTCCCCCCGCCTCTCTCCACTGCACCTGTACTGCTCAGGGAGCTGTTCTCACACACACAATACTTCTTGAGATATATATACGCACATATATATGCATATATAAGCAGAGAGACACTGTTAACATGCATACAAATCTCTTTTTATATATATACATATACACACACACACACATATATAGGCATATACACTTCCAGAGCCCCTACCCAGCCCCTCCCTCCTTCTCTCTTTATCTGTCTCTATGTGCATACATATATATAGGGAGAGTTTTCTCATACACACACTCAGTCTCTCTCTCCCCCATCCACCTCCACTATATACGTCTCTACCCACAGAGCTGTCCATGCAGGAATACATACACAATAGTGCCTCTCACCATGTACAGACACACACAAAGTGAGCACAAGCCATTCACACACATTATTCTCTCCTGCTGTTCGTGTGTGTATCCAGATATATTTGTCTATATACTGATCTAAGTGTTTGCTTATCTGTGTAACTAATTGTGTGTTTGTCTATATTTTCAGTCTTTTTCTGTCTTCCCCTCCTCCCCCCATGAGGCAGAAAAAGAGCTAGAGAGAGAATGGATAGAAATACACACCCAAAAAAAACCCAAAAAACCCCACAACCCAACCCAAACACATGGGGTATCTGTGTGTGTGTGAGGTTGTGATCTCTCCCACCCTCTCTTCCCCTATCTATAATATCTGGGATGGATATATACGTGTGTGTGGCATCAATCTTGATATATATTCTGTCTGTGTGTACAGAGAGATCATGCAAGGGAGCCGGTTGTTCTCCCCTCCTGACTCACACGCAGCTATCCCCATATCCACCTCCACAACAAATTTATTTAAATATTAATATAAATATGTGGCTGTATTTTCTTTCATTTTTTTCTCTCTCTGCCTCCCTCCTTCCCTCCCCCTCTCTTTCTCAAAGAAATATAACAGCTAAACTACACACACATGCACCCACATGATATGACCTGTTTTTATATATAACACAGACATAAATATGTAAATAATATATATAAAAATGTATGTAAAACACACACAAGTGTATAAATATAAAAAAATAAATATGGGGCTGTATTTGTGTGTGTAGACAGAGAAAAAAAACCATACATGCACACATACAAATGCAATCATATAAGGATAAAATAATTTAAAATGTGTCTGGGAGTGTATGATCATCTGCGTCTCTCCGTATATGGGGTGACAATGAATAGAGACACACGTTTGTACGTGTGTATATCTACATTTACACATTCATACTTAGATGTTTTTATATAAATATATAAATAAAAAGTATGCGGGTAGCATATGTGTGAGATAATTTTTTCACTTTCTCTGAAAATACACATATAAGAGATAAATGCTGTATGTTGTGCGTGTGTACAACCATAGGCCTGTAGCCACATATATCTCATACATGGAAACCTGTAACTCACCTCACTTGTTACACTTGTAACATACACATCTGTGTATGTGTAATACAGCTACACACACAGAGGTGTAATATAGAAACACACACACACCTAATATGGCAACACACATACATGTGTAATATAGCAACACACACATGTAATATAGCAACACACATGTGTAATATAGCAACATACACCCCCAATACAGCAACATACGTGTACTAGAGCAGCACACACACACGTGCCGTGTCCTCACTGTCTTTTGTGCTCTTGTGCTCCCTACCTCACAAGGGATGTCCTGGTAAGTATATACATTTTTGTGTGTGTAACTGAATACCTAAACCACACACACAGGTGTTCAGCTAAAAATACTGCTGTGTACCTACAGATTCCTGAACATACATTTGTACTTCTATCACGGGTTGCCCCCCGGGGTGGGTGTCTGTGCACACCTGGGTGCTAGGGTGGGGGGGTGTCTGGTGGTGGCGGCAGCCGTTTGGGGCTCCAGGTGTGCGGGGAGGGGGCTGTCACCCTTCCCACCCACAGTGGCTGGAACAGGGGACATGGGGCTGTCAGGAGGGGTCCTGCTCTCCGCAGGCTGCAAGGTAAGAGACCTCCAGCCCCAAAGCCCACCCGGGTGCCACTGCCAAGGCACACTCTGAGCTTTCCCGCTTGGCATCTCCCTGCTGCTCTCCACACACCAGCCTGTAATTTCTTTGGTGCGACTCCCCCCACGCAGCCCCCGAGATGCAGTTGTGTGATTCCCCAGCTTTTGTATCTGCACCAGCATCTCACAAAACACAGCTGCTGTGGCAAAGGGCTCCAAGCCCTCGGCAAGGAGCAGCCGCAGCCCCCAAGCCCCACACCTGGTTGCCTGGCCACAACCTTCTAGGGCTTCACCCGCTGGCAGGGCCACCATCACACCGCTTTCCAAAATCAGGGTGCTGGCTGCAGCTACTGTCTGCTACGCTTGGGGTGGACCCCCCCCTCCCTTGGCGCCAGCCACCCTACTTCTTTAGGTCCTCTCCCTCCTGCCCAGCAGGACCAAGAGCAGAACCATCCCTGGAATGGGGCTGAAGACCTCGGCCCCTCGCAGGGTCAGGATTCCTCCGTGAGTCACCCCTCACTGCACCCGCAGCTCATCAGGCAGAAGGGTCAGGAGACAAGTGAAAGCCACGAGGCCTGGCTGATACCACCAGTGGTTTTAAGCACGTTTGTACCATGGGTCCAGCCAGCTCCTCCTGAGCACAGCCATTGTGATGGGCCATTCTTACAGTCCCCATCTGTGGCACCATCATCCCCCCGTGTAACAGCGGACACAAATTCCCACAACGCTTGCTTTCAGTGATGCTTCTTGTACGTCTCTGTGTCTATACGATGTTCCCACCTGCAAAAACACTTGTTTGTAGGTGGTAAATAGAAGCCCTTCCAGCAACCATAACATCCTGTGGCAAGGAGCTCCACAGCTGTCCCACCCCCTCGGCCTTATGTCTCCACCAGCTTATTTGAGGAGATTAAACACAGTCACTTCAGGGCTCATCCACAGCTCCACCACCCCAGGCCAGGCCAGCAGGACATAGGTGCAGAGTTAAGACCATCCCCTTTCCCCAAAACCATCACTTTATACTTATTGCTCCCCCTCTTCCCCAGCTTGGCATTCTTCTCCGTGCTGGAACAGTACCTACAGAAAAGAAGTGCAGATGCTCTGGAAGGAGATGAGCAGAAGACCCAAGTCTCTCAAGAAGGTGCAGACAGCAATGTGTCCTGGGGGGACCACTTCCCTATTGCAGAGCAGTTATTTGAAAGTGATATGGACAGCAAAAGCCCAGCCAAGTGAGAGAAAAGTGTGATAGGACAAAGACATAAAATAGGATATAGAGCACAAAGACTGTTAGAAGGTTCTTGAAATAACTGGCCTCATTTCTCTATACTTCATTTTCCATCTTCCTGCGGGCAGAGGAGTAGTGAGCTCAGCCTGGCTGAGTGCAAGCAGAGGGCAATGCCCTGCATCTAGAAGTTGTAAGCCATAACCTTTACTAGGCTGGCCCAAGGAAAGGTCCTTCACTCTAGACCATCCTTGCTTCTCCTCCAGCCAAAGCATCCAACTGGTGGGTGGGAAGGGCTGAGCCTGCTCTTCTCACCAACTGACCCCAAAGGAACACAGCAAGAGCTTGACCAGCTCTGACTTCTCCACCCTTCCACAAGGGTTTTCATGAGCCCAGGACAGGGCTGGAGGTCTGTGCTCAGATCCAGCACTGCTCCTGCCACTGCGGGCAGCTCCAGGAACAGCAGAGGGGGAACAGGCCAACTGCAATCTGGGGTCAGCCAAACAAACAGAGCCCACTCTTGAAAAAATCTATCATGAACATTTATGGCAAGGAGGAAGCACAAACATCCTCCAATTAACAGGCACTGGCTCGCTAAAGTGGTGACTAGACAGAGAAAAGAGAGCATGTTAGTGAAGGGAAAAAAAAGAGAGTCAGAAACAGGAGTAAACAAGAAGGTTTGTTCTTGTTAAGTTTATTGGCATCATGTTTGTCTCTTTACATAAGAGCTCAGCCTACGTACTAGAATGTAGACCTCTGGAAAACAGGTAGAAGGGCTCCATTTAAGCAAGCTACAAACGCAAGAACAAATACCAGGAAGAAAGGAAGAGAGGAAAGGGACTAGATTGCCAAGATTTTTCCATACCAAAAAACCAGATTAGCAGTCAGTAAGAAGAAAGGGAAGATTCATAGTCCAGGTCATTCATTGAGAAACAGCTACCACAACCCAGGTGGGAGAGGAGCTCCTTCCACAGTACAAAGAGCCACCAGGACACCTCAGCTCTGGCTCCTTCTCACACTCGCTCCAGGATGCTAGGAGTTAAGCAGTAGGGGAGGTGAACAAACGAGGTCATTTCATAGCTGTATTTAATTTTAAATCCAATAATCCAGTGTGCATATCAATGCTGTTATGCAAAATCTGAGAATTTAGATACAAGGAAGCCAGACAGATTTTTTTCCAGAAGATGAAGCCTTTTTGGAGTCAGAACAAGAAGGCTTTTCGTAGTTCATCTCTACTGTACAGAATACTGCCTCTATCTGGACTCTGGGGTGCCAACGCGCTGCGGCTCACAAGTGTCCTCCTCACTTTCTACACAATCTGTGTTTCAGTACTCGAACATGTAATTCAGGAATTTTACACTAATTTATACATTTTTAATTGGTTGCATATATTAACATGTACTATAAGATTTTTTTTTCCTAAAGAAGCATTACATAATACATGGATACTGTAAAAAGATCTGATTAGTTAAAAGTAACAAGCATTAACAGAGATACATACAAAACTCAACCTAGTTGGACTGAGTGCTGAGCTTGCAATGAACTATGGGGTAATCAGCCTTTCCAGTTGCAGCCTTCACAAGGGAAAAAACACCAGACAGTTAAAAATGTATGTAACTTGTTACACAGATTATACCTGTAAACAGTTTCTCTCCATTGGACACCCGGAATTAAGATTCAGTTCCAAACATACATAAGAGTTTCCATCTTAAACTAAGAGAAAGGTCTGTTACCATGAAGTGTGATGTGGATGGTGCAGGGACGTGAGCTCTGAAGTGCGGGGACTCACAGATGCTCATGGGAGAGATGGGTGGATTTTGGCAGCTGGAGATGGAAAGTATTTTTTTTTTTTAAATTTCATTTTAAACACAGAAGAGGGGCTGTGTGTTTGAAGGCCTAAGTGTGATATTCATTTGTGAAGGACTGTGCTCAACCCCTCCCTCTCCCCTCAGCAGCTGCAGCTCTCCGCAGAAGCCTTCACTCGGTCATTCTTGTCTAGTTTGATGGGTTCGGGGAATTCGTTGTAAAGCTCCACTTCGGTTTCCTAGTGGGAGAGAAGGCAGGAGTTAGTGCCAGGCTCCACAAACCCCTCCTAGCATGCAAGGAGCCATTCTCAGCTGGGAAAAGCTGCTGCAGAGCCCAAGGCTGCCCACAGAGAGTCAAGCCGGGCAGGAAGGACTGGAATCAGCAGAGGGCACCCACTGGCCCCCTCCCTACCTGTTTAAGTGCATTTCGTGCAATCGTCTGGAAAGCTTGTTCCACATTAATGGCCTCCTTGGCACTGGTTTCAAAGTAGGGGATGTTGTTTTTACTGTAGCACCAGGCTTGCGCCCGTTTTGTGGTGACCTGAGTGGACAGAGAGCAGCATCATCACATTCGGCCAGGCAGGAAGGGTTTTTTTTATTTCCAGGGCAAGGACAGAGAGCCCTCGTATCCAACCTGAGCTGAGACAGCAGTTCTGACCTCATCAAAAAACTACAGCCTTGACACAGAGCACAAGAGACCACTGCCCACCACCAGGTACACTCAGCCCCAGCCTAAGGAAGATGAAACCACAGGGCAGAGACTGCTCAGGCTTACTCCACAGCAAGGACCTGCTCACATGGAGTTTCTCACCAATTCTGAAGGAGGAAAACAGCTTCTCTCCTTGAATCTGCTCAGGAAGCTGCTGCAATCCTTCCACCAGTGGGCAGGAGCATGCTACGCTCAGGGGTTTGCCCTCTCCAGGCAGGAGAGACTCTTCTTCCCCAGTGGCACACAACAGCTGAGCCACACTGAGCACCTCCCACTCCTGCTTCTCAGATAACCCCCCCCTGTTCCTACAAGGTCTCCCACTCCAGCAGTTTCCTAAGAGGAGGCCAGCAATTCCCAGTACTCACTTGTCTGTTTTCTAGGTCAATCTTGTTTCCCAGCACAACAAAAGGAAAGTTCTCAGGATCCCTTGGACTGGCCTGAATGAGGAATTCGTCCCTCCAGCTGTCTAGGGTTTTGAACGTGTTGGGGGCTGTGACATCAAACACCAGCACACAGCAGTCCGCTCCCCTGTAGAAGGCAACTCCCAGAGACTGAAATCGTTCTTGTCCTGCTGTATCCCATATCTGGAGCAAAAGACAAGGCAGATAAGCCAGCTCTACTCCGAGATAGTCAGTCCACAATTAGGGCATTCATTTCAACACTCCCCACCAGGCATCTACAGCCATCAGCTAACCAGAGAGAAGCACCTGAAGGCTTGGGAATTTCTGTAGGCACTAAGTATCAAGAGCCAGAAACACTCCAATAGTTAACCCTTTTTGTGTTCAGCCCCAGCAAGGGACATATCCAAGTTTTGCTTGCCCAGAATAAGGTATTAGGGTCAGCAGGTGACCTTCCTGCAGTGCTTGGGTGCACTTTGGTACCAGCACAGACCAAACAGTCCTCTGATGGCTTCAACCAGGCTTCTGCTGCCTTGTAGTCAATCTCACATTGGACAGATGAAAGATTCAGACACTAGAGACATAAGCAGACTGACAGGTTAACACTAGACCTGCAGGACTCAGGGCAGCCCGAGTAGCTGACCTAAGAAGTCCTTTCCAGCTCCTAAATACTTGGAAAACATCTTTCTAACAAAATCTAGTTTCCTGACAGTACCAAATGCTGGTTTTTAAACTGGGCCTGGCAAAGCTGCTTTTAGCTGAGCCCATACTGATCTTTGCCTCCCTTTGTTCAGCCCAAACACAGATTTGTAGAGGAATCCAGCAGCACCTATGGCCAAAAGCAGATCAGTGCAGACAAGATTCACACCTGCTACACCGAGTCCTGCACTGCTCTGGGCCACACTGGAGCAGATACTCCACACAAGCATGGTCGAGGCAGCCAGGCACACCTTGCAGCAGGGAGCAGCATCACTCCTTACCTGCATTGTCACTAGCCTGTCGTCCACCATGACCTCTTTTGTCAGAAAGTCTGCGCCTATCGTAGCCTTGTACTGGTTACTGAATTTCTTGTTCACATACTGGTTCATGAGCGATGTCTTTCCCACCCTGTAGAGAAAGGCAAACAAAAAAAGAGACTAGGTAGGCTGTTCTTTCAATAGTGTTTTCTTCACCAGTAACCACCCTGATGAGAACATCCTGGTGCCCTTTGCTTTCCACCATAACCTCCCACCTTCCTTTCCACCAGGGAAAATGGACCCCACTAGTGCAAGAAGGGGCTTTTACAGCAATAGATGCTGAGGCAACATGCTGAGTAAGAGCATTAGCTACCTACGGATACAAAGGATTACAATCTTGAGAAGCCTTGCAAGTAATCTGATTCTTGGTAAGGCATACGCATCACATTATCATCATGAAGGCAATTTTGGAAGAAGATGAAGTGCCCCAGAGAAACTCAACAGAAGCAGCATCTGCAGCCTCTGCACAAAGAAGTGGAAGAACAGAATCTCAGCCAGCAACATATACACATCTGCTAAGCACCCAGAGGTGGAGATCTGCCCCAGAGAACCAGCTTAAGAGGCTCAGATGCCCTCTGTGTCTGAGAAACACTCCCCAATGAACAGCTCGCTGGGCACAGTGGTATAAATAAGCCTTATGTCATGGGAGTCTGGTTACAGCCTGCAGAGCAAGGAACTTGTAAGAGCAGAACAGACTCCTTGCTCAACAGCTCCAAGCAAAGGCTTTCTCTCCAAGGGGCAGGCTCTGGCCAGATCAGACAAAAGCTCAGATGGCTCAGTATGAACTGGGTCTCTGACAGAGGCAGAGTTTTAAGAAGTCACTTAAAATTGCTTACAATGGGTGTTGGGTTTTTTTTAAGTGAAATGCTCATTTCAACACAACATGTCCTCCTTGCAGAAAGGCTACCCAGTTCTGCTACTGGAGTGGTCTGACCACTACAGTTCCCCTGCTTAATGTTGTGACAGGACGTCAAGATATTAAACAGCAGGGATGTGTTCTGGACAGAGAGTGGTGAAGAGTTCTTACAGCTATAAGGTAACAGTATCTGGGCTGTAAAAATCTCTCCTCCCAGCACCGCTGGTTTTCAGGCTCCCACTAGTCAGCAGATTGGCAGCTTAAAGCTCCTCCACTTACCCAGAGTCTCCAAGGATGATAACTTTCAGTAACACTTTCTTCCTAGAAGTCATCTTTCACACTAGAAAGGAAGAGGAACAATCCCATCAGACACCATTAGCATGTCATTCCTCCCAGCAGAAAGCAGCAAGTTGGGAGTCGGAGAAACCCAGCTCCCAGCAAGGAGCCCAACACTCCTGAAACCAGACTCCTTGGGCTAAAGGCTACACTTCAGCACTGACCAGGTGTTTGCCCGTTTCCTAGGCTGGGCCATGACAGACCAGCGGTGGCAAATTAACACCAACAGGTAGATGAGCCAAGCACTTACCCTTTGCAGTACCTTTGGACCCTATTTCCAGTCCATTTTGTGGGCATACTAGTGCAGATCTTCTCCCTTAGCATTCTTATACATGCTACTAAGAGAGATGGAAGCAGAGATGCATCCAATAGCACACAAGCTTTTTTTATGCTGTTCAGTAGTTTCCCAGTAAAGAAAAAAAAAATTGGACTTCCTCCCCCTTTCAGGTTGAGCTTGAAGAAGCTTTTTCCAGCTGTGCTCTGTGACAATGTTGCATCCCAAGGAGACACTGTGGCTGAAGCAGTCACAACATAACCACATAGGGCAGCTGAAATACAAAGTAAATCTCTACCAGTTGATCAAAATCAAACTCTGGCTCAACACTGACCTGGTCTACAACACCACCACTCCTCGGCTTTCCCTGAAGAGCCCTGCAGGTTCTATACAGCAAGAGGAGCAGAAGATGGCTATAGCCATCAAAGAGTCTTGACAACAGGTTTTCTGTATTAAGCCCTTATACAGGGTCTTGGTTACCCTAAAAATTCCCATCCTGCTACTCTCCATTCATTGCACCACACAACTCCTACTCTTCAGGAGCTATTCCTGACTTCCACAGCTAAGGAGGCCTTCCCTTTTCAACAACATGGCTATGTGTATTTTCCAGCCTGAGCTGTTGCAGGTAACTGTGACCTGCTTCATCCCACTACTGCTACAGGTAACATGCTCCAAGCTGTGTGAGCCCCTTACTAGATGCAGAGTCCAATTGCAAAAAGATCTTAATCATTACAAGCTTCGAGTGTTAAAAGAGATGCAGTCTTTTAGACTTTGCCATGAGTGAGTATGCAGAAGCTGAGAAAGCCCTCCTGCGGCCACCATGGGTAGTGGTACACTTACAGCTACACCCTGATGGACTGCCCCCGCCTTATGCATCTAGTGACACATCTAGATGGGAAACGCTGTTGAGAAGATAACAGCCAGCGGCTGTCGAATGATCAGCAGCAACAGGCCACCCACAGAGCTCACGCCATGCTTAGATGGGTGTTACAGATGCCAGAGAGCCCGCACAGGACAGTTTCTTCAGTGTAAACATCTCTCCTTTCCAAGGCTGCCTGTGCTGGACTGTATTGCACAATATCAGTCCAGCTATACTGGCCAAGATACAGCCAGCCGAAAGTTGTCAACAACCCCAACATTTAGTCTTGCTTCTGCTCTTGCCAAGAACTTGTCTTCTCTACAGCCTTGGGATCAACAGACCATGTAAGCTCCTGTGTTTTCAAAGCATATAGGACAAGTGACATTTGCCTAGCCAAGCCAGAGACTTCTGCAGCACAACCAGCCCAGATAGAGCAAGCAAAGCTTTGAAACAGCTCAAAGACAGCTGTGTACACTGCACTGTCCTGGAAAACATCTATATAGGTTCAGGTCCGGTGTGAGAGTCACCCATTTCCTCAGGGCAGAGGAAAACAACTTGCCCTGAACCAACTGTGCCAGAAGCCAGCATGTACTGCTTCTGTTTTCCTCAGGGTTTCCAGTATTATTTGCCACCGGCTGCTGCAGCTCACTGCCTCCTGGTATTCAAAGCAGCTTTGGACAAGCTGGCATTAGCTCGCATGCTCAGGGAGGGATTTACAAAGCCCTAAATTGCAACACTAAGTCACACAGGATGCTTAGCACCCAAGTTCAACAGAGACCAAAATCCCACTATGAGGGGAAGGGAAATTGCTATCAAGTGTCATCACCTTGGAAGCAGGTCAGCTGAGCAGCCGTGGGAAGGAAGTCCGAGTCAGACCTGACAATGCCTTCTTGTCATAGCTGATGGGCTACCCCACCAGCAAGAAAGGCTATTACTGCCTCATGAACACCAGTCAGGTGAGACATCCCAGGTGATGAAACGGATATGAGCCATAGCACAGAAAGAGCTGCCTCAGCTTGGTATTTGGTTTGGGCCATGAGACAACAAGGTGCTGCCTAGAGTTTCCCACCCCATTCTACTGGGATTGATCAATACTGCTTTGAAGCCAAATCAGTTGATAGGCCAAGTCCTTTTATTAGCCTTGTCTTTACAGGTATGAGCAGACCAACACTTCAGAGTTAATCCTTGCCCAGTTCAAGAAGAGACCTTGCCTTCAGAGAAGGAACCACATCTCCAGGTCTTGGAGGAAGTACCAGTGTCTGATCTCCTGGAGCCTTCCTGTGGAAGGAAACTCCTCCAAGTTTAAGTAACATCAAATTGCTCTTTATAGCACCACCTTTGCCATTTCCTTTGTCCTTACCACATTCTGTGTGGCTGAGAAGGACTCCAACAGCAGCTCCTACTTAAAGCAGCTATTTCTGCTCAACAGAGGTCTGACTGGTCCTGGCGAGATCTTCAATCTAGATGGACTAAAGACATCCCCATTCTCTTATCTGGGGTTTCTTATGAAGTAACCTAAAGGGACAGTACTCCAAGGAGGGGATACCATACCTCCTCCAATGTTTGCTTCCAGCCAAAGTGTTTTTAACAAGCTGAGGTACTGGAAGTGAAAGCCACTAGTGCTTTCTAAAGGTCCTCTAAGTGAAGCCTTACTGCAGTCTCTGCAATACCATGCAAAAGATTTGGGTGACTTCAGCTCATGTTAAGTCAACAGCAAATACAACATCTTCATGGCAGAGGACGCATCCATACATTGCAGTTCAAGCAAGCTCAGAAATACCTCAGTTGATCCTGGTTACAGCATGCCATTTGCTATATCAGTGGAACAAGATGCAGCCAACTCTGGGCCAGGTTCAGTACTCAAGCTGCCTGAAGTCAAGAGGCAGCTTATGATTGTTCCTGTGTTAACACAGGCTGTTTCTCACATTACGTGGCATTGAGTATGTTCATTACTGCTTTGTGTCCCACAAATAGTGCCCACATACATGCTCTAAGCTACATAGATCTCATTTCTGGCGAGTCTTGCTAGTACAAAGCCAACTACAGGAGACAAAGAAGCTTTAGCTCACAGATGAAGCAGGTTTGAATACCTGAAGGAGCAGTTAGCTCACCTGAGGGGTTTCTCCAGTCACACCTGCAAGAAACACTGGATTACTGAGCTGAGATGTAGGCTGTGCAGGGTTTCCCCCGTGCTCTTGCAAAGAGCAAGTTCAGCTTGAGCTGAGAGCAAGACTGTGGTAGTGCTGAGTCAGTGGTATCCAAGACTAAGATTATTTTGTACTACATATGCAGCTTGTCGGCATAATTACTCTAGAGCAACATCCTGCAAGAGTCACATAAGCCCTTAAGATGGCAGTGTGCAAGCTCACACAGGGCTCACATCCAGTCCCAGGAGCATTTCTGAACAAACACTTCCTTTCTCAGAGATACCAGGAAGAAAAACCTGTTTGTTATGATTTGATCTAAGACATCAGTTCTATTTTACACTGTGTAAAATCACTTGGAACGAGATCACCTGCATGACTGCTCAGAAAACAGCCTACCAACACACCCAGCTAGCCCTGCTCAGGAGCCATCAGAAGTTTCCTGTCAATCAGGAGACCAGTCAGCATCATTCCTCCTCCTGGCTAACTGGTGCCAAAGCAATGACACAGCTGTCTCCAATACAGGAGACAATTCCTTCCATTCAATTTTTAATGGCCATTCTTCTAAGCAAAGAAGTCACCAACAGTACGTTGACCCTCATGAGATTAACCCTGCTATAGCATGCTTTTTCCCACGGTAGTGTTATCACCTTAGCTCATCTGAAAGGAAGAGACAAAAAACTGTCCCTATGAAGTTCCACAGCTCTTCAGCTCCTCAGACATAAGAGCAGATAAAACCTACACCAAATCTAATTAGGCTTTACTTGTTGCTTCAGGGTACATTACAACTGTCCTTTCACTTGCTAGATGAAGACAGCTGCTTTAACTCAAAAGCAGAAATGGGTGGTTAAAGATTCCTTAGAGATGTTCACATGCATCAAGTCACAATGCAGGCATTGGCTGGTATAAACCAAGAAGAGCAGGAACTCACATTGATCTTACATTAGCTATCCTTTAGCTGAAGTAGCCCTTGTGATAGGAACACCCTGTTAAGTTGCTCATGGATACTTCTAGTACAAAAGTAGCTAGCCTTGGGGGTGGGAAATCTCACCTCCATAGAAGACAAAGCAGCAGCACACCCATACCAGTTTTGAACCTGCTGACAAGCTGCTGGAGCAGTCCTTATTGTTGCATCTTCACTATTAAACCATTCAAGTAACAATCCTAACCAAGAACTGGAGAATGCTTATGCAGAGGCTAGAAGAACAGGGGACACTTGACCAAGAGTTCTCTGCTCCTACAGCTACTATTTTGCCATCCACACCTTCCACTAAAAACCAGCTGAACACTGAAGCAAGACTGTTGGACCCCCCTCTCACCTTGTATCCTTTTCCAGGGATATTTAACACAAGATGGTAGGAAAACAAGCACCAAGCAGAGCTAAACTCACCCTGGCACTTACAAAGATCTGGTTCTGCTTCCCTGTCCCAGCAGGTAGCACCAGAGTAAGTAGGTGCTCCACATTAAGCCACATTTGAACCTGAAGCACTGGGTGCTGTGGCTGCTGAGCAGAGCATCCACTTTACTCTATCCCAGGACCTTTAACAAAAACACCCAACCATGAGAGACTCAATTTGGACACAGCAGTACTGCAATAGGGAATACCACACTGCAATGGGCTCACCAGTGATCAGACTGAGCAGAAGACAGCCACACTTGAGCACTGGAAGAACCTTGATTCTGTCCTGGAATACTGAAAAAGTGTCCTGAAATGCAACTAACTGTGCTTCCGACACAGAAACACCACCTCTGCTCACTGTTCTCTCACATGGGGGAGGCGGCAAAGCATAAGTCTCTGTACTACAGCAAAGAGCTATTTTTATCCTCTCCCTCCCCCCCCACCAATGGTTCTGCATTTCTTCAAGGAAACTGAATCTGGAAGAATGATTCAGGACCAGCTCAGATTGAACCAGTTCCTTCCCAGAAGTAGCAAGTTCCCTAGCATGTGTGGGATCTCAGAGGGCTTAGTCTAAGTCTGCTTAGACCTTCAGCCACTGAGACGAGATGCTCTCTGGATGTTTATCCTGTTCTTACAGGATCAAGCACACCAACAGATTGGCACATATCACTTGGCCCATGGTCACTCTGTACCCTGCCATGATTTATCAAGCCAAGTTTAGCCAAGGCTTTGAGTAGACACATGAATTTGTTTCACTTCAGCTACCCTGAAAATGCAAGGGCTCATCCTGAGGAAGGGCAGACAGTCTGCAAATGTCCTTAATTGACCAGGATCACAGGTCCCCCTTGCAGAGTGCCCAAGGCTCCCAGGCATTCTTTGTGCTGAAGCCTCTATCTGCAGTTGCAGCAGAAGCAAGGTGGAGCTGAACGAGTTTTACCAATACGATTTAACAACAGCACCTTGGTTCCAACTACCTGGTCCCACAGCCCTTGCTAACAAGGTGTCTGCTAATGCTAAGCTACAAGCAACAGCCTGAGCAATTCAACATGAATGCCTACCTGAGACCACTGGATATCAACCTTTAACATTCCTCACTGGCATCCTCCTGACAGTGACACAACAACCCATGATAAGAGCTGTTACTTTCATACAAACATGGCTTATGAGATGTTGAGCTGCTTTTAAGGAAGAAACTAGAAGTAACCCTACCTTTGATTTTTGACTGCTGATGGATATTTTCCTTACCAAACCTGAGTGCTCCACAAGTGAAACAAACACCTGGCATCCTTGCACTGATCACTGCTACAGAAGCACATTAAGTTTTAACAGCAAGTTGAGTCTTGCATTGACAAGGACACAGGACAGTACCCTCTTCCACTCCCAGGACAGGTCTACCAGTAGCTCATCTTCCTCAGCTGGCTCAAAGGTCCCATCTAGGAAAGACTCACATTTAGTGGGGACACATGCTGGCTTCACACCTAAAAGCACCAATTAGGAGCATCTTGCCATTCAGGTTGACAACTTCAAGAACTGCTCTCTGTAAATGTGTTGCTATTTAGGGCAATGGGCTCCTACCATCCATACAATCAAAGGTGCCTTAGATGTGCTTTCAGGCCTCACTGATACACCACAGAGAAGCAGCCAGTTAAAGTGAAGCCCACACCAAAAGCAGCTGGCAAGATATTCCTGTGACAGCTTCACAGAAGCTGCTGCTGTATCATAGCATCTCAAAACTGCTTTCCACCTCCTTCCTCCCCACACATTTATGTTGCAGTTCTAACCAACATATTCCCTCTTGCTGGTACCCAGCCAAGAGCTCAAGCACAGCTCATCCTTCCCTCCTATGGAGAGCAGATAGGCTGCCTGCTACTCACTGCAGCTTCACCAAGAGCAGGCTTCTGTCCAGTTGGTGCCTTTCCCAGCCAGCCCTGTGAGGCAGGAATTACCTCTGTTCAGGGAGCTGGGAGCCTCAGCTACAAATTAATTTTTGATACCTTGTGTAAAACATTATATTGCAAGTTGTCAGGTGTAGGTACGCTGCCCAGTATCTCCCACCCCCACCTGAGAGTCCTAAGCCAAAAGCTTTCCCTTCTTGAAGAACAGCCTAGCACGCTGACATGGCTCAGATCAAAATAGAATCTTAAAATATATTTCAGTATCCCAGAGGAATTGGCTTTTTAGACTACAGCTGTCTGCAGTAAGTTTCCACCTCATTTTGAGGGTGGAGTTGCAGCCTCCAGTGCTGGAGGAGCTGCTCTAGGAGGACAAGTGGAGCTCAGGAACCAGCCAGCAGCAGCAAGCTACAGCTCAGCCTCATGGCATTGAGCTCAGGTCATTGACTACTTCAATGTGTGCACCAAATTGGTGCAACATGGCACTAACAGCCAACTGACTGGGTCTGCGAGCTGGTTACCTGGTGATCTGACACCAGCCCCACACACATACTGCAGCATCCTGTTCTTGGATAACCTGCTCTTAAGACAGCTCAGGGCTAAAGGGAGAGAATGACAGAGCAACATGCAGCTTGGGAAAACATGTAGAAAATCCAGCTGGAAAGCAAAAGCTTTAGAGCAGTTGTGAGAAGAATAGGCTCTTGGTGTGATCAAGGAAGCTCCAGAGCCAGGGAAGACATTCCTTTCAGTTACAGTCCTACAGGATTTCAGGTAGTTCCCAGACATACCCTCAGCCCCTAGCTGGAGGCTCCAGCATGCATCCCTGCTGTGGACAAAGGCTCAAAGTGCTCCTTGGAAGAGAATATGGCAAAGGCCAGTTTGCCAGAGAGTCCAGATGACACAGGGAAGGTAGAGGCAATGCCACTGGAAGGAACCATGTCTGCAGTAGAATCACAGGACCTGCACATGAGAAGGGGTCTGCCCTGCCTGAGGTCTCAGCTCAGCTGCTGCTCTGTTAGGGCTGTGATTCGTAAAGCACTGCATTCCTGAGAGGCACTGATGCACATGATCAGTCAGGCTCAAAGCCCAAGCTCTCAAAGCCAAGTTCTCCAGTCCAAGCCTCACTGATTCACAGTGTTACACCTCCCGGCATTTCTCCAGATCAGAGTTGTTATATGCCTGCACAATGTTTAAGTATTAGATGTGGAACTGAACAAGTTCCTTGCTCTAAAGCTGACATTATGAGTTGTGACTCTACCTTAGAAAAGTCCAAACTACATAGGACTAGCCCCCACCCCCACATCCTGGAAGGTATGAAGCTTAGAAACAGATCTCTATGGGTTTAGATTCACGGCAGCTACCTTATCTTGAGGAGATATCATGTTGATTTGATTACATGGTTTGAAAGTGGGAACAAAACAAGCACAGAAATGCATTTTCTTACAGTACCAAGGGAGATGTGTCTCAGCATGTTTAGTCAGACCACCACCAGTGTGCTTAGGAGCAGTGGGAAAGATCTGCCAGTCATTTCTTCCTGTCTACAGGAACAGAACTTCACCTAGACTGCTGCTTCACCTAAGATTACAGCAGCACATGTAGGCTCTTCCAGGTCATAAACACCCTGAGCCAAGGAAGAGAAGGGAGTATAGAAAACATCCCCAGCAACACAGACAGCTATGCTGGACAGCCATCCTGGATGGATCACTTCACTCCTCAGCAACCTGACGATGATCACCATCATCTCCCCATCG
Organism: Scolopax mira; assembly: GCA_004320125.1. Lineage (NCBI taxonomy): Eukaryota > Metazoa > Chordata > Aves > Charadriiformes > Scolopacidae > Scolopax > Scolopax mira. The sequence goes on along the minus strand of BJBW01005277.1, from coordinate 39,741 downwards.
GGCAGTAGGTATTTGGAGACTGCAGGCAAGAGCACAGGAAGGCCCTTTTAGAGTTAATGCCACACAGGACCTAGACCAGGTCTCCCAGACAGAAAGCCAGGGCTGCTGAAGTGGCAGTCTTTGGGTTAAGGAAGACAGATCTGTGAGAAAGCCATACCCAGAAGCTTCACTTAAAGCTGGACATTTCCAACTATGAAGTTTCTTTGTCCACTAGTTCCTCCAACAGGAGGATGGGCAGATAGAGAGTCCTAACAGGCTGAACATCTTCAGCCACTCTTCTTTTGGAGGCTCAAGTTATGTTGTCATTCAAGAATTAGTATTGCTGTGCCCTTACCTTCGAGGAGGAAGCAGTTGCCCTGTAAATCCTATGGGATTTCAGGTAGTTCCCAGTTTATTTTCCCCAAGGATCAAGCTGTTACAAGAACAGGCATGCTTGCTTTAACACCCCTCCCCCTTTATCAGAGCAAGCTCAACTTCCCCTATTCTGCCCTGGGGGAGACAATCTCAGGATGTGGGAGGAGAGCTGAGCACATTGCTGGCTGCTGGGAGACACTAGGCAACAAGCCATGTGTCTTGACTAAGGGCCTTGCCTACGCAAAGCATTTCAGCTATACCAGTATAGCTTCCATGTTGCCATGCCTCTACCAGAACGGTCTCCTTGGTGGAGAGCTGCCAAATCAAGCAAGATAAATCTTGTACTACTAACTGCAGCACAGCTATAGTGCCCATACAGCCTGGGTCATACAGTCATGTCTGTCAGCCTTCTGGCACGCAGCCACTCAACAGTTTCAGTCACCCCTACATGAATATCAATAGCCCGGCATGGTTCTTATGGCAGGTCATCCATTATTTTCTATAAATCAAACAGTGCCAGGGCAGCTGGGTTTCAATCTTCTATCCAGAAGATACAGCAGATAAATTCAAAATACTGCAAGTTAGCTGGGCCACTAAGAAACAGTAAAATCATTAGACCTTTACCATATCTGACAGTGTTTTTCGAGTACTCAGATTAATTTCTAGTTTTGTCTACAGCTGCCTAAGGTTTCACACATTCCTGTCATGCTTTTGGTTTTAGAAACACAAATAGGAGGTTTTAGATAACCTTTGCAGTGGTAAGCAAAGCACAGATATTAGACTTTGTCAGAGGTAAACAAGCCTTGTTTATCTGCTCCTGGCTGCTAGCTTCCACCAGTTCGAAGAGGCTGGGCAGGAAACAAGTGAAGGGAGACTTTGACCAAGGTTCAGGTCTTCAAGTCAAATGATGGCACTCAGAAGGCCTGCCAGACCTTAGCTGTAGACCTGTAGCTTACACCTGAGATTCAGATCTGAGAGTGAGCACTGTCTCTTCTTCAGTACCAAGAGCTTGATAGAAGAGATAGGACAAATACTGATGGGAGACCATACCATCAGACAAGGAGACATGGAAAAGTATAAGACCAACGCTAATGGCAAAACCCCCACTTTACTCCTCTACATTTATTCCAGGAGGTCCTGTTCTCAGCAATGAGTCTTCTAGAGAAGAGGCTTCCTCTAGGGACAGGTTGCAGTCCAAGAACTAAACCTTGATCTGTGAGCAGAACTCCTTATCCTATACACACTTAATACCTCTTTCCATGCTAATGCAGTTTGCAGAGCAGGAAGGACAAGTATTTCAGTACCAGTCCCAGAATGGGAGTGTAACAGGTAGCTTGCCATGACAGCTGAGTCAGTGCCTAACAAAGAATTCCTACAGCGGAGACTCTGTTTCAGACTCATACTTCATACCCTCATAGCTCTTGCACAGATCCTGCATCAATCCTTAAGCAGCTCAGATATTCCCTTAATGAAGCTCCACAAAGGACTGAAAAAAACCCTCACTGAAGTGACTTGCATGGTGAGATTAAGAAAGCAGTGCTGGTAACCGCTGCTTCTTGTTAGGGGCAGATGGCAAGGAGATCAGGCCTAGGCATGCCTCAGTTACAACAATCTCACTGCTCAGGCTTGGGACACTTACCACTGTGCCAGTCTGGACTTCAGACATCATTATCCATGTCTGGGAGCTACAGAGCCAAGTGACTCAGCCTACTTGAGAGACAAGCACCAAGCAGGTTACTTTCAAGAGGATGCTGCTTCCCAGCTGGAGAGAGATCAAGGGCTCAGCACAGACTCATTAGATAAACTGGTAGCCCCAGCAACCAAGGTCCAGGTACTCCAGACAGGCAGCCTCTGAGGGCAGCTCCAGCTGTCTCCCTTCACTTCTGTCCACCGCTTCACTAGTCCAGCTTGTCTGCCAAGTGACCAAAGTTACAGTATGCAGTGATACAAGGCAGATGCCAGAAAAACAGTTTTCATAATGACAATATAAAGATTTACTCAATTTAATTCAGTAATTTCTGCTTGAAACTCAAGCAAATACAGTTAGATACAATTAGTCAGTTTAAACTGGAGAGACAAGCAAATCACTCAATAGATCAAGCGACTTTAAGTTATACAAATAGGAATCTGTGTCACAAGTTTACACTTCAATCCCATCTCAAAGGCAGCACAGCACTCCTGAAGTTTCATTGCCCTGTGAAAACAGACACAGCCCCAGGAAAAGGTTCCCTGGCAAGAGAAGTCAAGGCTATTTGAGATCAGCTGCAAATCAACATGCTCCAGTGGCCTTGGCAAGCTTGCTTCCCTCCTTGTTACTGACCATGAGTTAGCAACAGCAGTGTTGACACAGCTTCCCCCATGGACGGGGAGCTCATTGCTGGCACCGGAGAGGAGGAGCAGTCTCTCTCACAGGAACAGCGCTAACAGCAACAATGACATCACCACGGCAGATCTTCACTGAGCAGAAAATGCAGCAGCACACCGGGTTCGACGCTGCATCCCCACAAACAGAGCATGCTGGAAGCCAGCAAGCAAGTGATAGAGGGGTATCCCTTCACCGCCGGCTATTTCTGAGCAGCACGTGTGGAGTCACTGACCTTGGGCACTCAGTTGGAAGTTTTATTCAAGGTGCATTTACAGGGAAATACAATCTTCAACAGAGCATCTAACCACAGATCTGAAAAAGGTATATTAACTACTGCCACTCAATCATCCATACCTAATGGGAGTTTTGAGATGCACAGCCCATGTTTGGATTGTCACTTCACAAAGTGACCTTTTTATCCTCGCAGTCTAATGTCACATCTTAACTATGTCTGAAGGCAGACTGTTATGCAGCAACTAGAAGAGATCATTTTAGGAAGCTGCAGGGAAAGCTAACTGAACTCCAACTCATCAGGCAATTAAACTGCAATTATCAAAACAATGCTGTTCAAGGATGAAGTACTTCAGCATCTGAAGGATGCAGGATTGCTGTCAGAAAAGCAGCAAGCAAGCACACTCATGTCCAGCCAAGTTCAGCATTTAGGTAAGGTCTTACCTAGAATTCCCTTCCACCAACACTACACACTTAATTTCTTTACAGTTCTGCAAGGGAATCTTAGGTCCATCAGACCCTAGTAACAAGGGCTGATGAGCAGTTCATGTCACATCTGAGAAGGCCAGAAGACATTAGAGAACGCTGCCAGCATGCAAGGTGAGGCTTCTCTACTTGTCTATCAAATGCTCAGTTTCTTTCTGTTACTGAAGAAGTTGCTATATTATACAGGTTGCCTAGGGAAGTTGTGGATGCCCCATCCCTGGAAATGTTCAAGGCCAGGCTGGATGGGGCTTTGAGCAACCTGCTCTAGTGGGAGGTGTCCCTGCCCATGGCAGGGGGGTTGGAACTAGATGATCTTTAAGGTCTCTTCCAACTCCAATCATTCTATGATTCTAACAGCAGGGACAGCTACCAGTAAGTATCTGAGCCCACACATCTATCCGTTTTAGATAACAAACATCCAAGTGCCCTATTCCATAGCCTTTATTCCTAAACCTGGACTTGCCAGACATCTATCTCATAATGCAGCATTTAAAAATGCACCCTAATGAAGCACAAGCAATTTTGTTTACAGACAAATGTTTAGTTCTGCATAAGCTAGTCTCATTTTCACAGAGAAGTCAGACCAAAATCCCATACATGTTAGAAACAAAGCTATTTATAGTTTTGCACAGATGGTTTGATTGTAATTGTCATGTTTCCTCAAGGACAGGCTTTGCCAGAAATTTGCTCCAACAGGTAATGACCTTCCAACACAAGAGTCTTAAAACAGGAGCTTTACGAAGGTGCTGCAAAAATTGAATCTAGTAGCCCTCCTGCCTACAGACATTTAGGGTAGTAAACCAAGCAAAGTGGTATCTTCCCTAGGTGATTTCAGAGGAAAGCCTGTAGTAGAGCTCGTACATATTCCACTTTCAGTTAAGGATTCATCAATGTTGTAACATGTCTGTGCTACTCAGCATAGTTTGCTTCACTGGCTTTGGTAGCAAGGCAAGGATGCCTCTAGTGTAGTCTCTGCAAAGCTCTATTTGAATTCTTAACTTGGCACCTTTGCCTTTTACATTACAACTCTTAGCGTGCCATGTTGTACTACCAGTAGAGTATTTGAGAACATAGACCTCTGCATGACACTACAGGGAAGAGGGAAGGAAGCAGCTACAAAAAACTTTTATCTTATCACTTATATTTCTCACTGCAGACTAGAAGAACAAGAAACTGCCATTGGTATTTAAAAGATTTCCTTAATGAGGGTTCCAACCAACCTCATCTTAAGAGTTTTTATACACCAAAAGTAGAGCATTAACATACTAGCTCAAGAGGGGAAAAAAAAAAAAAGAGGAGGGGCAGCACTTGAAAGTAACAGTATTAGAGCTGCTTTGGATTCTGAGGAGTCAGGCCAGGCATGGTGGGCCTACTCATAAGTTCATGGAGAGCAAGTCATGTGTTCAGTCAGCTGTTGGAAGTCACAAGAGGGAGGGGGAAAAAAAAAAACAAGTATACTTGTTCTTCCTGAATAAGTACAGCAACGAAGCCCTGATTATTTAACAAGGAATATTCAAATGACTCCACCCACTTTAACCTCAAATACAGCTACTGAGAGAACAGGGTACATTGGCTCCAGCAGCTTGGCTCTGCACAGCAAGGCTGCAGCTTCTATCACACACAACTAGTACCACTGCAGCCTGTGAACATGGTATAGCCACAAGTAAGCCTTTAAAATAAAGCCAGCCAAATACTGCAGCACAGCTGGTTACATACCATTCCCCCAAGGTGAGAGTTCTCCATTTCTCCCAGCCTCAATTCCCATACCAGAACACAAAGTGCTAGGCACAGGCCAGAGCTGGCCAGCCAGTCGCAAGAACTGGAAGCTTTAAAGCTTCCCTACTGGCAACCGTCAAACAAAGAACAGCTTGCTTACAGTTGGGAGGACTTTGTTCTGTCATGTGTCCTCAGTTTATGTATAAAAAACCCTCATACATACATATCACAACAGCTCTGCTTATCAGCAAGTATTTTTAGTTTTCAGGGAGATAATACTGAGAATTCCTGCTTTGAATCAAAGGATTTGAAGTTACTGAGTAAGACATACTCATTTATATGTCAAGATTACTTATTTTACTTCAGATTAAGAAAGCTTTTTTAAGCTCTTTTACTACTAAAATGACCCCTCTACGTACAGGGAAGAAGGTTCAGTTGTATTAAAGAAAGCAATTAGTTATTTCCATATTTATTAATCTATATATACCTGGAGTCTACTAACATATCTATCATTTAATTTACCTTATTATACACTCACAGCTAGAAGTACTTCTAACATCCACTCTAATACTTCTTAGAACTGACTCAGGCTTTACACACGCAGAGAGCTACTTTCGCAATAACTGCCAGTCTCTTCAGCCGCCTGTTTTGTCACATTAATTGCTCCCAGGGCAGCCTGCTCATCTTAAAAGCCATATCCACCGACCACCTAGAGCAGCATTTCACCACTCCAGCCCAGTGCCTCCCCCGAGGCCAGCACTCCAAGCCACCTTCGGCCACCGGCTGCCTCAAACCCTCTTCAAGCTTTGAGAAGAAGCTGCAGCAGCACCACATGTCACAGACAATACGCTCTCCTCCCCGGGAGGTACCACTTCGGGCCTCTTCAAACCTCTCCGGAGCGGAGGCTCCCACAAAGGCCTCAAAAACCACGTATCTCGCAAAGGCCTGCGCCCTCCCCACACTACCACCACTCCCGCAGCGCTGTGCGGAGGGGCCCTTTCCCGGGGAGACCCCCGCGGCCCAGCTCTATTGTTCCGGGGGCAGCGATGGGCCGGGCCCGACACGGCGGCGAGGAGCTCGGCATCGGAGGGCAGACAAACACCACCATGGGAGTGTAGACAAACACCGCCCTTCCGCGGCGTGCCAGGTCCCGGTGGCGGAGCCCGCCCGGAGGGCACGAAAGCAGCGCCTCCCCCACCCCTGCGGAGGGGGCCCCGGCAGCCCCCCCCCCGCCCGGCGGCTCCGGGGGCCGGGGCGGAGTCGCCGCCACCCCACAGCGGGCCCCGGTGTAAGGCGATTCCACCTCCGTCCCCCCCCCCCAGCAGAGACACAACCCCAGCGCCCCGCAAGGCCTCACCTGGTGCGTGTGCCGCGGCGCCCACCCGAGACTCACTGCCACCCCCCGCTCGCCTCGGTCGGCTTTAATGGGCCCAACCGCCTCCCCGCTTTCACTTCCGCCTCCCCCCCGACAACTTCCGGTCACGGGGCCCGCCCGCTGGCCCTGACGTCAGCACGCCGCCCGGCAGCCAGCGGAATGGGGGAGAGTGGTAGCGCGTCACGTGACCGCCATCTCACAGCCGCCATCTTGGGCCGACGAGGCCGAGGCCGGGCGGTGGCCTGTACCGGCTGTGGGGCCCAGCGCCTCCCGGCGCAACGGGGAGCTGGCGTGGGCCCCTCGCTACGGGAATGACATTGAGATTTGGGAGCGGGTCCAGAGAAGGGCAACGAAGCTGTGAAGGGTCTAAAGCACAAGTCTTATGAGGAGCAGCAGAGCGAGGCAGGAGAAAAGGAGACTGAAGGGAGACCTCATCACTCTCCACACCTCCCTGAAAGGAGGATGTGGTGAAGTAAGGGTTGGTCTCTTCTCCCAAGTCACAGGTGCTAGGACAGGAGGAAATGGCCTGACTTAGTGACATGGAGGTTTAGATTGGATATTAGGAAAAATTTCTTCACCAAAAGGATTATCAACCGTTGGAACAGGCTGCCCAGGAAAGTGGTGGAATCACCATCCCTGGAGGTATTTAAAAGATGAATAGATGTGCTGAGGGATGTGGTTTAGTGGTAGACTCAGCAGTGTTTGGTTGATGGTTGGACTCAATGATCTTAAAGGTCCCTTCCAACCTAGACAATTCTGTGATTCTAGGAAGGGCCCGACTGAGCACACCTGTGGGGAGTCCGGGTGTTGGTTGTGGTATCACACAAGCTGCTATGCCCAAGTGGGTGCAGAAGGTGGGGGTAGGAAGGCACCTGCCTTCTCTGCATCCTCCCATCGCACTGGAGCTGCTATCTGCACCGCAGCACAGCCACAGCCGCTGGCCTTTCCTCAGAGCTCTGAGAGCAGGAAACAACTAAACAAATTGTCCCACTTCGTATGTTTAAAAATAAAGGAGACAGAAAGACACATATCTGTTCTTTGGAATCTTTTATTTGCAGCTGTGATCTGGAGTGAGGTATCAGCAACAGCATTTGTTGGGGAAAAAATGAAAGAGAGGAAAATGACAATTTTAAGATGTATTCAGGTGGATTAATCAGGGAATAACCAGTTCCAAACCAATAATCTAGGCAAGGGAACTAGGACTATGTGAACTCTCCAGCACCTTAATACATGGGATAATAACCATACTGCTGGTGCAAAAGAAATCCATATTTTCTACTCTGCATGTTGGCAGCAAGTTCATTTTCTTATTCAGCAATTATTTGAATGTTCTCTTCATCCAAGTCACGTGAATAATGGGGGTTTTCGTTAACTTGAGAATTCAGGAAAGCAAAAGCTAAAGCAACCAAGGAAAGAAAAAAGTATTTATAGAGCTAATTAAAGAGGAAAAAGGAATGAAGCAAGTTATAGCTACATTAAAAAGAAGCAGTATACAGCAGACTGCTTCCAGCCCTGAGACGGGTTGGCTTGCAGAGGGGTGGCAGAACCAGCAATCAGAAGACCTTTGTCCTTCCTTCTGTCCTGAGACAAATCTGTTGCGTATCATTAGGCAAATTGCTCACCTCCTCTGCAGGATAACACGGTTTCCCCATGTGTCACCCGGAACACTTATTTCAGAGAGATGCTGCAAGGTTTGATTCATTAACGCTCGCAAAGCAGTTTGAGATCAATAGAGCGACGGCAAGTGAGCTGCTGAAGTTGTTATCTATGGGGCCTGACAAGAATCCCTTCCGAGGAGCATCTGCTGCAGAGCAGGCGGGGTGTCCTGCTTTAGAAAAGTCAGATAAGGTGGCAAAGGTGCCTGAGCCCGTTTTGGCATTTCTAGTGCCCAGAGGAGCCCTTGTGCTGCCTGCAGCAGGAGCCACCTCCACTCCAAAGGGCAGCCCAGCCCGAGCCCACGTCATGTACTCACTGTCATGCTGTTTCTGCCCTATGCCAGTGACAGCTCTTGCCTCACCCTGCCCCAAGTCACTCCAGCACTCAATCTGCTGAAAACTAATAACAAACACAGTGCGGATAATTTTTTTGCCAACTTAGTGCAAGGGAAGGGGTGGGTGAGAGGGACACGGCCACTGGTCCTTGGGCTGGTTTAAATTGTTGAAATGCAGACTAAGAGAAGGCGAAGGGGAGCCAGGGCTGCTGGGCTCTCATATGGTGCCAGAAAGTTCATTACCAGCTTTTTATCTTCATTTCTCTGTCTGCAGGACTGTATCACTGTAACCAACCCATCTCATAAGAGAGGGGAGCTGGTGACATCTTATTTATTAGTGCTTTTAAGGTGCCCCATTAGATACAAAGAGCTGCAGAAGAAACTGGTACCAGTTGAAACCTGGACTGGACAAAAGAGGAAAAGCTTTGATGAGTGCAGCGACAGAGGAAATCCTCCCAAACACTCCTGATTTCTTTGGATGGGGAGGAACGTGTCCTCTCAGCTCAGCCCTGGGACTGTGGGACACATCAGCAGCTGGTGGGGCAGAGCATTTGCTGCCTCAGTCCCTTTTCTTTAATGGGAGACCCACACGCTGGGCTGTTATGAGCAGACATTAATGGTGAGTTACAGAGTGTTCCTTAGCTCTCTTGACCTTTTTTCTTCTCTTTTTACATAATATAAAATGCAATCAAAAACTGTGGGTGAAATTTCCTCCTTCCTCCTCTACCACTGAGCAATCCTGGCACCATCTTTCATGTACCTTTGTCAGGCAGAGGATCGCTTCGCACAGAGTTCCTGTGTCACTTGCCAGCTCTTTTGGCATGACCAACACCTGTCCGTGGTGAGTTTCTGATCTTCTGTGGGAATGCAGCATTTTCTCAGGCTGATGAGGCAAGATCCTGCCTCCCTTGAAGAACACATGAGTCCTGGCACTCGGTGGGACCAGTGTCAGCAGAGAGGTCCTTGCTGTCTGGGCTGGGTGCTGGTCTTGTGACACCGACGAAAGCTACATTCACGGTGGCAGAATGAAAATATAAAGACAGTGGTAAGAAAGTGGCAAATGGAAGTACTGAACTGTGGTTCTTGCATTTTGCCTGCTGTACAGACACACACCACACACCTCCCCACCAGAATAAACACGTGGAGAAAACAGAGCGTGGTGCGGGGAGCAGCCCAGCACACGTAGTTTCAGTAGCCTGTGAAGAATACCATATTCCTTGCACGATAATATCTAAACCCAGGGAAAACTCTTAAAAATGCATCAATTTGAAACCCAGTGCCAATCATTCCCAATCACAAACATTGCTCTGAAGAAACCCATTCTCTGCCTTTGAGGGACATTCATACAGGTAAGCATCCCTAAAGGTTACAGTGACAGGTCTTAAGACATTTTCCAGTGCAGAAACCTCAACCCATTGCACTCATCCATCTAAACCAGGAAGTAAGAATGTCTCCAGCTTTGATTTTTGTCCCTTTGTGATATCTAATCTCTATTTACGAATCTTCTTGGTCCAATTAGAGACAATAAAACATAATATGTCTTACACCATCTCTTTGCTTTTGTCTTTGGACCAAAAGGGACCCTCCCTTTCTCTTCTTAGTCCATAAAATGGAACACTGACCAAAAATAGCAAGGATACAAAACACCTGCTGGTTGGTGATTTTGGAAGGGCCTGCGGAGAGGTCCAGAGAGCATGTTGGCTGAGCTGTGGTACCTACAAATCCTTGAAATCAGCTGTGAATATCTGACGTTCCCCACAGCGCCTTCACTCTCTTCCCATGGACACACAGCCCCTCCACCTCTGTCCATCCGGGACATTGAAAGCTTGGGAAAAGCCTGCTCATGCCTCTGAGATCCAGCATATTTCAGCTCTTCAGAGCCCTGCACTCCCTCCTCCCCATCACTGCCACAGTCCTGGGACCCTCCTTTCCCCCTCTGCCCAGAAGGATGTAGGGAGATCCCCCATGGCTGTACTGCCCAGTGAAAACCGACTGTTCAGAGATCCTTACACAAAGCTGTCCTCTCTCAGCTAGCTATGCAACGCTCTCCTCTTGTCACCTTTGGCTTTCCAGACCAGCTTCCTCAAGTTATCATTATAATGATCTAACTTACTAAAATGAAAAAGAGGAACTAAAATGCAGTAAACCCAAAATATCTTGCTTTTGTACTCCAAGCTTTGTCACCCTTTGATTTATCCTGTCCAAAGCAGATTCGCCCTGCTTCTGCTGGCATTTCGTTCACTAGAAATCTTCTGCTATTGCATCACCACGTATGCATTTCCACTGGCAAGGGTACAGCCATAGTCTTTTGCCTGCCCTCTAATCCCTGCCTGCAGTACAAATACCACTCTGGTAATCTGCTAATGTCTTCACCTTTGCAATCCTCGGCTGATTTCTAAATCGTACAGCAGCAACACATGAAAGGAAAAAGGTAGCTCTGGACAAGACTTGATCACCAGATACCAACCTTAGGAAGCAACTGCAGTCACGTTATCTCATGGCAGATCTCCAATCAATCTGAGCTTCTGCGGAGGTGCAGAGGACATTGCATATAGCATGAGGGATTACCACCCTCTGTACTCACTGATAAAGTGCATCTGCTGAAGGTTGAACATCTGAAGAAAGCAAAGCTCTGATAAAGGGTCTAAATTCGGCCATTGATGCTTAGCTCCACACAGTGGGTGGGGGCTGACCTGAAGTGCTTCAAAGCCTGATTCTGCCACCTTCCCTCACACCAGACAGGGCTTTGGACTTGTTCGACAGCTTCCCCCTGCTCAACAGCCAGAGCCACAAAAGCACTGCAGGGTTGTGATCCCTTTGATACTGGGAGGTGGCAATGCTGGCACCTTCCTTTAGATGCCAGCTCACTCCCCGAGATTGTGAAGGTCCAAATCTTTCCCTTGCTCTGCCTTTGAGTCAGCCTCCTACAGAGGTTATGGAGAACATGCTGAGCGCAGAGGACATCCCTTAACAACTGCCTACACTGTCCCTGGCAAGACAGGCAGGGAGAAACAACCCCATGCTGCTGGGTCATGGTGGCATCACACAGCTTTGTGCTTACCCATTTGGCACCACCGTAGTTAGCTGGAACCTGGACTGGTGGAAGCCAAAGCCTTTGGAAAGTTCAAGTGTCAAGGGCAAAGGGGTGTTTTGATGGTCCAGACTTTAGGGGCAGGGGCAAAGAGGCACCTACATCCTATTTGTGACCGTGATCCCAAGAGGCTGTCACACAAATAGTGACCATCACCTGAGCCCCCTGCAGGACCCCCAGCTGGCCTCCCCACCTACAGAGGTTCTCCAACACCACCAATACCTTCCCACTTTTACAGCCTGTGCTAAATACCAGCTAATTAATTTTTTACAGCTGCGTTGGAGGTATGCCGGGTAATTTCATATGATTGTTCTCAGTATTCAAGTGGACAAGATGATCCAGGGAGTGAAGTAACTTCCCCAAGGCCAGAGTGAGTCAGTTACTTTGTCAGATCTGGGTCCCTCTAAACACCATAGGAATGGTATAAAAATAGGTACAGAGAAAGGTGCCCACAGCCAACACAGAACTGCATAGGCTTTTGCAGAACTGGCCTTTCTTCAAGAATCAAGGTTTTGTTAGAGCACTGTGTCACCAAAGCAGCAGGTTCTGCAAGCTGTTACTTACCAAGTTCCGAAGGCTTCACGGTGAAGGTCTGGTGTGCCCGAGACCTCTCATCTCATGACGCTAATGGCTTTGAAGCCATGGGGACAGGCAGGACAGGCTGATGGCTGGCAGTGCCTGGAATGTGCCTGCAGGACCCACAGGTCGCGTGCCATCGCTCCTCTCTGCATGGGGCGTTGCATGATGGGGTAGACCAGCCACGTGAGCTCTGCAACTAGGCCTTTTGTGGCAAAGGTGGCCATGTCATGCTGTTCCTGTACCCAGAATGTGTCATGGGACAGAAGCCTGGCGCCACGTGACCACTGTGAGTGGGACAATTTATGGGACAGGTAACTCACAGGTTGCTTCCTCCTTAGCAATGAGTCAGTGCCAAAAGGTGTTCCAAAGATGGTGCTCCATGGTTGGAACCAAACTGGCTGCATGCATGATCTCTGGCATCTACAGGTCCATCCACAGTGTGAAGGGCCAGGGGTTGTCCTATGCCCAGGGACCTCTTCTAAGATCTTCCTGAAGAACAATTCCCTCCTCAAACGCCAGCCAACTCTCAGCAAGCACAGGCTGCTGCACAATAGCTTCAGATCTATCTGCCTCAACGCTCTCAAGTCACAGATTTTTCGCAATCCCCTCATCTGCTCTAAAAGGAGAAGTAAATTCTGTATCAATAGCAACCATGAGAAGCCTGTATAATTTTGAGTGCATGTTTTCGAAGAGGGTGACAAAGATACTCAGCCTTGAAGGATAAGGGTGTGTGGGCAGTGAGGTTTGCTTTGCTTTTATCTTGGACAACACTTTTCAATGCCTGGTGCCTCAGCAGCTGCATTTTTGACCCCAGGGAGTTATGACTCACTGTTTGCAAATCCCTGAGCCACCAAATTGAAGTTATGCCCCACAAAGCACAATCACCTAAAACTGAAATGATTATAGGTGGGTGTTAAAGCTTCAATTACTCTGTTCTAGTGCTCAGGGCTGGCTCCATACCCCTGCCTGAATTTCTGGCAAACGGAAAACAGCACCTCTTATTTTGTTTAGATGAACAGGATCTCTCTGGGTTTGTCTCCTTCGGTGAAGTCCTCAGCCAACCTGAGAGTAATCAGGCTACAAAAGATGCATTATCCCACCTAAACCAGGACAATGCCAGCCTGAGGAACACCTGCTCTGCCCAATCTACACTCCTGTTCTCTCCCAAATCGCTTCAGACAGTAGGGCTGGCCTTCTGGGGTACAGGGAGGGCAGAGGCTAAGGCTGTCTTTGAGCTGCTTTCTGGGTGACCTGCGTGGGGCTAAGTGCTCCACTGCCTGGCACCCTTTCTGTCAGAGTGGGTCAGTTCACTGACCAAAACCTAAAGCAATGCAAACACCGAATCAGGCATTTCTTAGCAGGCAGGTAGGAGACTGTGTGTGAGAAGCCTGAGACCTGCCAGTAAAGAAATAAGAAAGAATGATCTTTTATCTTCAAGTATCTTTTTTTTTTTTTCCCTTGCTCATCAGTGTTTTTCTTATCAGGAAAGAACAAGTACTTTCAATGCTGTAGACCTGTGCTGTTCACAGAGGGTTAATGCTCCCTCTTTTTGGGTCACACATGAAATAGCCTTCAGTGGAAAGGAATCACCACTAGCCATCTGGCAGGGATTGTCCCTGGGGAAGGGGACACTGCAGACCCCCACGTACAGGCTCACCTGAGGTCCTTGAACAGCCAAGCTTAGGTGAGAGGTTTTCATTGAGCCTGGCAGGGGCACAGGGGCTGCCTTTGCAGAAGAAATGTAAATCCCCGCTGGTACTTTGCCAAGCATCATGCAGGGAAGTCCCTGCCAGCGGATTCCAAAATTTAGTAACCTGGTGAGAAATCTGTATTATCTACCAGCAAGCGCTGCTCAAACACAAGGCTCCTGGAGGAAGCAGAAGTCACAGCAAGAGCTGCCAATCTGCAAATGACCCCCTCTTGCTGCTGTTAGGAGGATCCTCAACTTCCCACTGTCTGTGACAGATCCTGCAAAACTGAGGCTTTAAAAATCCAGGTTTAAACTCTACGTGATCATTGGGCTTCCAAGGCAAATACACCAGCAAGCGCTTTCCTTTCCGAAAACAAGCTGAGAAAGAGGATGCATGCAAAGAAGATTCCATGCAAGGATGGAAACTCAGTTGTACTGAGAGTGGCCAGTGATGATTCCTTGCTGGGCTTCACTGACACTGAGGATGGGACGGTGGCTCTGGCACCGCGCTGAGATGGGCCCTGGCACCGTGTTTGCAGGACCTTAAAGGGTCAGAAGGAAAAATGCAATACCACTTATCTGAGAGACAATGCACTGAATCCCACCATGGTCATGTTACTGCAGAGCCTTTCTCTCACCCGGGGAAGATGTACGGCACCTCTCCCCATCTGTCACCCTGGGGACAAAATCCACCTCCTGCAGCAACCCCAGGAGGTGCACTGAACACCCCAAAGCTTGGCAGATTAATAGGACAGCGATGACACCGGAATGACGCAGTGAAGCCTGTGGATCCCTGCAGCGGATCCCCAAAGGGTGCTCCGTTACCCCTGCAAATTTTTGCGACTTTTGCCCATCCCAAACAGTCAGGGGATGCAACCTCATCCTGGGGTTCCTGCCAGGAAGGCAACTGGGCCTTCCCTTTCATCAACTGTTGTTACTGATGTGAGAGCTGCAGTGAAGGGGGCGGGAGACGGCGGCAGCCCCAGCAGCGCTTGCCCCCAGCCCGTCCATTGCCCCCCGAGCAGCGGGCAGCCCCTGCGCCACCCGCGTAGGGGACGCTATTCACCAAGGGGCGGTGCTACGCTTCCGCGCCGGCACCGCCCCCTCGCCGCTCCCCGCCTGCGGGACGCCCCCTGGCGGCGGCCTACGGACATACGGCGGGGAGGGAGCGGATGGGGAACGTTGCGGGTCATTGCGGGGTGGGGGACAGCGTTGCCCCTCTCTGCCCATGGCTAGGACCCCCAGCCTCCTCTTCCTCCTCCTCAGCTTCCCTTCCCCTCTCTGGATCTCTGGAAAGGCAGCATTTGTCTTTTCAAACCAAGATTTGCACCCCGTCCTCCTTCCGCTGCCTCTGGCTTTGCAGGCACCAAAAATGCCACGGGCATTTTCAAGCTGCAGAGCCATGAGGATGGGCCACCCGAGGGTTGGTTTGAAGCAGGTTTTTTACCCACATCCTGTCTGGGAAGTGCTAGAGTGGCTGCCCTGATCAGAGCCTAATTACCAGATAGAGTTAATCCAGCACCGTTCCCTCTACCCGAAACATGCTCTGATCCTTTAACAAAATCCAGACTCACCCGAACTGAATCAGGTCTCCTCAAGAGGACAACATACCCGGTCCTTGCTCAAGCTCTGCATTTTGACCACATGCAGAGCAGATTTCTGTCATTAACAGCCCACCAACACCTGTCCATTGCTATTCCAGTTGTTTCCAGTAAGCTTTAAAAACAGAGTTAGAAGTACTTTATATAGTGATGAAATGTTCTCGTGGTGCATTTTCTTTTCTCCCTATTACAACAATACCTGTCACACGGGGGTCTCACCCCCTTACAATACTCACAGACACTCTCCCATTTTCTTCCAGCAGGTTTTCCTGTATGTTCCCCGATGCTTCGTACACTTAATGTGCACAGTTTTCACCATTAGTTTTTCTGAGTCTCACAGTCTAATGCATGAAGGAAAACAGATTATTTTTTTAAATCCAGGAAGAAATTATTTCAAAGAAAGGTGAACATGGTCAGGGGGGCCACTGCAGATTCCTGAAGGAACTTGAGGAAACCCCAGGAGAACAGCCAGTGCCCCATCAGCGCTGTCTCTGTCCAAAGGCAGGACACGTTTCCAGGACAGCCCCAAAAAGCGCGGGATCTGAGCCCCAACCAGCCCCCCTCCAGGCCCACCGTTCCCATGGAAATCACAGGCGAGCCCCGAGCAAGAATCATGGTGTGTTTTCCTTGGCAGAGGCTCAGCCCGAGTTGTGCTGACTAGTTGAAAAATGAGGTTGTAAAAATAACAAAACTGGAAGACTTCCCCCCCCTTCTTTTTTCTCCAGCTACTTTTTGAGGGCCTTTGCAAGGCTGAGTGAACTCTGCCATCACCCCGCCAGGTCCTACCTGCACCCTCATGGTTGGGAACTGCAAAACCTCTCCTGGGATGGAATACAGACTGAGAAGTGTCCTCTGCTTCCCGCTGGCAACCAGAGGTTGACTTGGTTTTACCCACACAGGGTTAAACACCAATAAAGTCTGAAGCATGCAGTTTTATCCCAGGCATCACAACAGCCACATGCCTGTGTTTTTTTCAGGATCACTGTTAGATTTGTATTAAAATCTGCAAACTAAGGTGTTGCTGGGAGGAGTTTGGCTACACACGAACAGTTCTGTTTAGTATCTCCTGCTCTTGACCTGGGCTCCTCAGAGCACAATGCATTAAATCATGGTCCCTGTGTATTCCCAGTGCAAGTTCCCTGCTGGTACGAGGATCATCCGGGATAAATCCTGTTCCCTGCTACAGGTTTCAGTGTGCTCCTGTGGTCACAGCCAACCCAATCCTTCAGGAAAACAACTTCTTCTCCTTTTCTCCCTGAGAACATACTGCTCTGACAGATGACACAGCTCTAAGTTTGGCAGCAGCCCTGTAAAAACAGAACAGCATAGGGTTTTTCCTGGGGTTCTGTCCATAGCTTATCCTGCCAGAGGCATTTATTAGAGTGCTCTCATCCCCCAGCCCTGGCAGATGGCTGGGCTGGGACCAGCTCCACCATGGCTGTTCCTCTCCCACTGCTTGGTATCCCCTGGTAACCCTGAGGTATCACCAGGAGACATCCCACTGCTTGGTATCCCACTGCTTGGTATCCCTGACATGTGCTCTCTCCACAACATGTCACTTGGAGCTGGGGCATTACACCAGTGCCTGGATGGCAGCAGGGTCTGGTCACCTCTCTCATGCTGCTTCCTGACACAGAGCTTTCTCCCAGGGGCATTAATGCTGGCGGGAGACATTCCCTGCAATAGGAGAATTAAATTTAACAAAAAAAACCAAAAACCCACCACATAGAGAAAATTTAGTGTCTCTGGTCTCCTGGCTCTTGCTGCTGCTTGGCACCAGCCCTGGGTGGTCAGATCCACACGCAGGTACCTGGGACAATTAGGAGACAGTAGCTGTGTGGGCCCTGCAGTGCTCCTCTCCCTGCTCAGATCCTTCCCACGAGCTATCCATGAACTTTCCATGAGCTATCCCAGCCACCATAACCAGTGCTCCCAGCCAAGGGCCCTGCTGTCCCTGTGCCAGTCATTAACTAAACCCAGGCTTGACAGAACAGCAACCTGGCACCACCATGCACCCATTTGGTGGAAGCTTAAAGGTCTGCACAATGTGACCATTGTGCAGAGAGAGGGGCCGGCAGAGCCAAACCCACCCTTGAGTAAGAAGCCTAAAGGCAGCAGCTTTTCAACCCAAAGATAAATTTAGGCTACACAGTAGGGCTGAAGTCTTGGAACAGATGCTGTGCAGGCTAGGCATGGCTCAGTTATCACAATTAGAAATGGATCCGAACAGGGTGTTAGCATACAACAGCCTGACTCAGAGCTCACCAGGTTCTGGGACGGGTCAGATGTTGAAATTTTTGCATTCGCCAAGAAGCTCAGATCCAGGCTCCAGGCTGAACCCATCAGAGAGCAACCTTTGGCTCAGGATGTAATGACTGAAGCCCAATTATCTCCAGACATAAGGGGAACGTGCATTTATTTCTTTCCCTCCCTCTGCCAGGAGAAATCGCCTTGAGGGAGAGAGGGGAAATAAAGGCTAGAGCTGTGTGTGTTATTAAAGACAGAGCCTGGAGATCATTTATTCCCTGTGACACAGAGGCTGGGGTTGAAGGAAGGACAGTGACAGATATCCCTAGCAGAGGAACTTTCCACAGCAAAACCAACCCAGACAACTGGAGGGAGTCCCCCCCCCCCGAAGCAGCACTGCTGGCCAGCCTTAAATTAGAGCAGTCTGTTTCACTCAGCCCTCCATGTTTCGTGGTTGTTTCTCCCCAAACCTGCCTACCCAGTTCCTGCGGCCCCACAGCCCAGCTCTTTGGAGAAGAGAGCCAAGATAAACATGCTTTTCCTGGAGAGCAGAGGGACCTGGAACACTTTCCTGGCTGGAAAGATGAGGCTGAGGAGGTGGCACCCATCCCTGCGACCATCTCCTGCAGTGCTGCCGGAGAGTTGCCCCACCGTCACCCAAAACACAGTGACAAAACTACCCACTTGGGCTAGAATATCCACATGGGGACAGCTGCCAAATTCACAGGTCTGGTGCCTAAATAAACCAAAGGGAAATTGAAGCTGTTTGCCAAGAAAATTTTCATGATAGGAAGTGGGGGGGGAGTGAGGGGAGAAAGGGAAAGCCAGTTAAGAGGTAATGCTGTTTTGAACGCAGCATGCTAGGAGACATTCCATTTTATTTAGTGTTTGCCAAGGGGCTATTTGACTCCAGACCCAAACTCACAACATTTAGGAAATCCCCTTCGTCGATCTCAGGCCAATTCAAAGAAGTATCTTCATGACTCACATTAAGATCTTAAAGAAAGGCTGAGTCCTGGATTGCATTATGCAAACATGAAAAGTCTGTTGTCCCACAGGGCTCACAGGCGAAAGCCCTGCCCCAGCAATCACGGCAGACAACATCCATTCCTCGCTTTTATCTGCTTTAGATGTTTGGGAATAGAGTGTCAACCACATCTTCCCCAGTCATGTGTTAAACCACTAATTTCTCCTTCTCTCTTTGCCCAAGTTAGTGGGCCGGTTATTCCCATGTCTTGGCTGCCTGCAGCACTTCAGCCACCATTCTGCTATCAAGTGTCAGTGTATTTTTGCAGAAGATTTGGATTCAGCTTAAAATTGACTTGTGTAAAACCTCATTGTATGGAGTAACAGCAGCCCGCGTGCCAGCGAGACAAACTATCCCAATTTGTGGCTCATTTATTCATCAGAATGATCCAGAGCACCGTAACTCCATCTCTGGTGCTAAATCCCAGCACCACCTGTGCTGGCTGCCCTTCTCTGCTGCCATCACAAGCCAGGGGCTACCACCAGGCCTTAGGCTTTTGGCCACTTTAAGCCACCGCTGCCAGAGCCCTGACAAGAGCCAGCTTTGGCTAAAAAGAACACAGAGCTGCTTTGTGCAGTGGCTAGAGCACAAACTTAAAAACACGTCGATTCCCTGAGTGTCCCGGATTATTTGTTATAATTACTTTGTGCTCTTTTTCAGGCCTCACCGTGGGTCCCCACAGAACCTCGGGTCTGGCACTTGGCCGCCCCAAGGCCTGGCCAGGCCTGGGAGCCCAGCAGGGGCGCCGGCCCAGCCACACCTCGGGAACCCCCGGCCCTGGGCACCGGAAAGCGATGGGGAAGAGAAGATGGGAGCACCGGGGAAAGGAGGGAGGCAGCCGCCCGGGACTTCGGTAGGAAAGAGCTAGCCCCGGGCCTCTGGAGGGACCGGCCCTGCCGCAGCCGCGCCTCCAGCCCAGTCTTTCTCTTCAGGCACTGACGTGGCCGCCCTACCCTGCGGGAGGGGGGGCCTTAAGCGCCACTGGGCGCCGCCATCGTGACCCTCATCTCCATTGGGCGCCGCCATCTTGTGCCCTCCCCATAGAGCGCGGGCGCCGCCATCTTGTGCCCTCCCCGTGCTGTGTGTCCGGCCATGGCGGGGATGCTGTGCCGCCTTCTTCTCTGCCTGGCGGCCGCCGGAGCCGGGGCCGCCGCCGACTTGCTGTTGGAGGAAGCGCGGCGTACCGTGGACCTCAGCACCCACCTGGCCAAGGTCTCGGCCGAGCTCAACCTGGTCAACGCGGCGGGCGGCGCGGCCGCGTCCACCTTCCTGCTGGCACTGGAGCCCGGCCTGGAGTCCCGCCTGGCCTACCTGGGCGTGCAGGTGAGCGGGGGGCGGCGGGGGATGGAGCCCCGCTGCGGGAGGGGAGCCGCGGTTCGGCCTGTGGCGCTGCCCGGGCCCCGCCGCCCTTAGGGACACGTAGGCAGAGCGCCGCGCTCCCGCCTCCCGCCCCGCACCGGGCCCGGCCGCCTCTCGCCCCCCACAGCGGCCGGGGAGAGGCTCCCCGCTGGCCGCACTGCCCCTCCGGTGCCCCCACCGCCCTGTAAATGATGACGCTGAGGGTTTTTTGTGGTTATAAGGACCAAAGAGGGGAACGGCTGAGGTGGTAAAGTCTGGTCAGCAATGAGGGAGGCGGGAGAGGTGCTAATTAACCTCGTTAGTGCTGTAAGAGAGAGACCCTCGGGTGGAGCGGGGGTGCATCCCCGGCTAGTGCAGGCCTGGGAATGGGGGTCCAGCCTCTTACCCCATGGAACCTACAAGAGGGCTCTTCTAATCCCAGGAGTACTTGCGCCGATCTCCTCTTTTCGTTCTGGCCAAGTCAGATTCCAGTGGCTCCCCAGCTGCTGTAGAAAACACACAAAAGAAATCACAAGAGCAGCAGACACAATTTCTCCTTTGCACAAGTCACAGTGTGCTGGTTTGGGAACCAGGCTGAGGGGGACTCGAGAGAGTTAGAAATCACCATTATCTCTTCTTGCACACTGACCATGCTTCAGTTTGTATTAATGAAAAACATTACAAAAGGGATTTAACGGGGGGGGTGTGATTTATAATAAAATATTTAACTCTCACCTTGTACTTTCTGGGGGGCATACCCCTAAAAAAAGTGGGTAGGGACTTTATGGAGTTTGCCCTGGACTGTGTTAAGTCTTTTCAACAGCAGCACACTGATCACTCTCTTATTTTGGAATAGGTGAAGGGTGAGGAAGAGGAGGAGAACACCCTGGAAGTGAGAGAGACTAAAGTTAAGGGCAAAAGGTGAGTGTCATCCTCTAAGGTCAGTACCTAGAGTTGGGGGGGGGGGGGGGCGTTCCACCATTGTCTTTATAATGGAGCCAGAAATTCTACCCCCATCCCACATACCTAGAGATCCTGGAGTTTTTGTTCCCGAAGGGATCCATTCTATACTCAGGCTGCATCCTGGAGTGCTACGGAGACAGAGAACACAGTTACACAAGCAGCCAAACTCAATTCCTGCAGTCCAAGAGGCCCCAGTAGAAATCATTCCTTTCCCTCACATGCTCTTTCCTTGGGAGATGGCACATGTGGTTTTAGAGCTCTGCTCTAAAACTCTGCCAGGTATGGTCTGTGACTCGAGCACATACCTGCTTCTCACCTCTTTATTTTCCACATGCCTTAGCAAAGATTTCAAGAGGATCTGCTCCATGATCTTGCCAGGCACAGAGGTGA